>JALIZH010026800.1:0-16960 GCA_030522465.1 Rhipicephalus appendiculatus
TTAACCTGCTGTGAGCGTTACATGACCCGCCCAACTCCATTTGTTTTTAGATGTGAAGCATCTTATGGCGAAGCTTAATCCGGTGGTGGTGGTGGTGGTGGTGGTGGTGGTGTGCCGCGTGCCCACCCTTACTGCGCATGCGCAAACAGTTAAAAAAAATAACAATAAAAAACCTCCTCTCCCCCTCTCTCTCCTCTAGGCATCCCTCCCCGCGGCAACCACACCCACACTGCGCATGCGCCTCCCCTTCCTCTCTCCCCCTCTTACACTCCCCCCTCTCTCCATCCCTGCCCGCGGCGTCTAACTCCCCCTGCGCATGCGCGTCCCCCCTCTCTCTCCTCTCCTACGCTCCCCCCCTCTCTCCTCTACGCATCCCTGCCCACGGCGTTCACACTCCCACTGCGCATGCGTGTCACCCCCCTCTCTCTCCTCTCCTACGCTCCTCCCTCTCTCGCCTCGCGACGCCGACGCAGGCAGCGTCTGCTAGCGAGTTTCTTGGTTGAAAAAACCGACTGCTCGCGCTGCACAACCGTTCATTGGCCATTCCGTATATATAGCAATGGATCTTGACCTCCAAGGTGGTGCCGGTGGGAGATTTCTCCTGTGAGTTGTTGAACAATAAAAATTCGCAGCGTGCGCGTTAACTAAAAGCGGAGTGCGGGTCTCTGTGTCCAGTCGGAGTCTTCTGTCTCTCATTGCCCATTAGCAGCGATTGGCATGTTCTAGTAGGAAAAGCTGCTCCATCACTGCCTGCTTTGCGCCTCCCCAGTTTTCTCTCCTGCGCAACGCTGCCATGAGCGCCAGCGTCAACGCCGCTGCCAGTGTAAGCGTTAGCGCCCGCTGCTTCACATCTACACATGGTTCCCTTTAGCGGGAGATGGTGTAATTTTTTTTAAATGGAGTTTCAGTACGGGTTTCAATTACGAATTCCCTTTCGAATGCATTAAAGCCACAAAAAATGTTTTTTTAGAGAAGTTTAATTTCCCGCCTAAGTAAAGAGACATGGCCGCGGTCTCAGCCATTCAGTACGCATCGGAAAGTAACTGACAAAAAGCACAGTCGTATCCTGTCGGCAAGGTCCAACTTCAAAGCATAAAACCCATTCCTTCCTAGTTCTTAAATTAACAAACAGACTAAGCGAGTTACTTATGAATTTCTCACAGAGCGGTACTACTCGGTTAATATAACACAACAGATATGTTCCACCAAAATGATAGTTCAATAATTTGAGTAATTTGTAGCTATAGATTCACTAGTTCAAAAACGAACTCCGCATATTTACAGAGTACTTTATAGGTATATCATATGCGCATTGAAAACCGCCCTAAAAATATATATATATTTGAGAACTGAGCATCGCGAAACCTCTAAGCCTGGTATAACGCATGCTTACTACGTATGTTTCATTCACGTTGAATGTCTGTAGTCCTTATTATATATTATACTGTAAAGTATACGCGAATTTTTGTATCTTGAGCCACCTGGGAATGTTGCCAGCTAGACTGGTAATGGAAATCATCAATACTGGAACGCCGTATAGTCACTGCATTATTCTGACAGTTGTTATAAAGAAACAACCACATCTATGCCATCACCTGCTAGTTCATTGTCAGTAACACAAAAAGCTAAATGAACTGTCATGCCCTTGCATGTAATCATCGTTTATTCCGCGTTATATTTAATAATTTAAAGCTTACTACCGGAACCATTAAACATTATTTGTGGGATCCAATGCTCATAGGCTTGTTGTTGATCAAGCTATTCATAATTTACTTATCCGCGAACCACATTCGCTCCCTCAACCACAATCCATCAGCGTTGTCGGAAATCGTCAAGCGTCACACCGCGCTAGCTCGCAACCAATGAAATTCTTCGGGAAGCTATCACTTTTGTTCAAATCGCACCAACCGTCCGGATGCATTTGCCCTGCTCGCACCTCATTCGCAAATGCGTTCTGTTCCACCGGATGAACCATACAGATGTGGCACCTTGATTATGTTTGATTTTGATTGATTATACAGCACCTTTATTTACGCTTACTCGGTCTACGTATGCAGTGCGTGCGTGCGTGTGTGTGTGTGTGCATGCGCGTGTGTGTGCGCGCGCGTGTATAGGGTGGGCGTCACTAGCGGTTACACACTGGGCTCAGTCCAAATGGAGGGGTAAAGTTACAGAAACGCTACACGCACTCATTAAGACATTATTCAGAAGTTATCACACTTTCATAAGTCTGCGCATTACCAGTCTGAGACCACCCAACTGCCCGTGCATGAACCCATTCCGGGCCCAGAGATACGTCAAGAGGATCGCGCGGGGGATTCATTAATTTTCTTGCGCGCCATCTCGTTCGCTAGTCACAGACGGGCGTGGGCACGTAATTAATGGTGGGCGATTTTGAGCCCCGAATCCGCGTGCAACATTTTGACGCCACCATTTGTCGAGCCTCTCTTCAGTGGCTTCGCAGAGATGCACTTAAGCTTTAGGCTAATGCGTTTCGAAAGTCACCCGGATTGACAGTATTCATTGGCAACGCGACGCGCAGTGCAATATGGGTCGCGGGTTCTCTCCTTAAAGAATCGCAATCAGAAATTTTCTCGAGATCTCTGATGAGCTCCGCATTGCCCAGCTCTAGTTAATTACCCTAAAACTTACTTCACAGGCTCCGCCGAAAAGGGGGCCTTGTACGTCAACATCAGCGACAGTAGCTAGAATAGCACTTGTGCAATTGGAATAGTTCAGACGTCTGCGTAGCATTACTTGGTGCCAGTGGCGTAACTAGGGGGTGGCACGCCGGACACGTGCCCCCCCCCCCGCCCGAAATTTTTTTCGCCACGGCATACAGAGCGAAAAATGACCATTTCCAAGGAGGTGCCACCCCCCGAAATCAAGGAGGTGCCCCCCCCCCCCCGAAAAAATTTCTTGGTGCAAATAAGGCAACTCCAAACAGCAACCGTCGCACGTCAGATGACATATGCCCGTTTTCAACTGGGTCTCGCTTTTTTTTTTTTTTTTTTTTTGAGAACAATGCACGTCGAATTGAATGAAGTGTTTCGGTATAAGTATAGCGTTCAAAGCTTCTACTGATACCTAGAAGAAAAAAAAGCCGAAAATCAAAGGTTGGTGAAATTTTGGCGATGCGGTTTTTTATTCTAGAATACCAGTCTATTTCACGTTTTGGGCACCACTGGCCCACTGGTAGCTGGAGGACAAGAGCTGAAGCTTTTTTTTTCTAGGCCGGAAAGCAGCACCAGAATGAAAAAGTTAGAAGACTAAGCCCGCCAGTGTGAACTTCAGTGTAAGCTTGCTTGAAGGTAAACGCTACTTTGACAGTGCCTATCGGTATCAGCCCTTTCAGCGCGTACTTTTTATCAACACTAACGTCTGATTGCATAGTTATCAGCCCTGTAAAGAAAACCATCGCGTAAGCAGTGCGTATATTAACCTCTATTTCCCGAAATCAAATCATTTGCCAGAATGCAAGAGAGACCTCTAGATATGCAGAAAACGGAAGCTTCCTGCAGATAACTTCAAGGAGTTCCTCACGAACTGTTCTCTCATAAATAAACGCTCATTTGCGTGTTTTGCCTTTATGCTCATTTCAATTAACTATGACAAGAACCCCTGCGATCATCGATCGTCGGTCATTCAAGCGGCCAATACAACTAAAAAAGCCTTTCCTTGACTGCGCGCAGCTCCAAAGATATTTGCGGTTATTGTGAGTGCGTGCGCCGCCAAGCGGAGAGAGCGCGAAGCAGATGTCTATGTAGCACGCGAAATTCATTTTCGCGCATAAATTGTGTCGACACAGGAAAAAATTCCGACTGTGTTCTACTACCGACACACGCGGAGCTGAGTTGAAGATAGTGACGCAGGACTTGAGCGGCAATGGCAGTCCGGTCAGTTTATGAAAGATCGAACATATACGTGCGGCTGACTACCCTGCCAGGGCAACGACAACAAATACGCGGGATTCTCTCCCATGCACGAGGCGTGAGCGAGTCACTTTCAAGAATTTTCAGAGAGTACGAAGAACAATTGTGCCGCGTGCCTTCGATAAAGCCAATACAACGACTCTTCCCAGTCAAAGACCGCCTCGAAAAGGAAAAATAGCCTAGCGTCGTCTACAAAATTCCGTGTCGAGACTGCCAGGCGTGCAAGCGAGATGAGGAACTTGAAAATAAGCTTGCACGCAAGCGCATTGCACCTTTCGGCGCATGTATAATGAAGACCGCCATGCGTTTGTTCATTGTGAACAAGGCACCCGTATTGGATGCCGAAACATCAAGAAATTGTGTTGTTTTTGTTTTGTATGTTTCAGTAGGCAAGTGTACGTTTTATTCAATTAGTGGTAGAGAACATAGGCACTGTGTGCATACGCTTAGGTTACTGCGCTTCAAGTTCCGTGACATCACATTGACGTACGTCACCGAAGCTTCGGTGCGCCAGTAATCAATCTTTTAAACAAATGAACAATAAAATGGGTTCTATAAACGACCGGCAGATCCCACGCGCTGTGGTGATCGATCTAGTGCGAAACAATCAGCAAGAGTGATCGACGTTGGCCTGTTGGTAAAGCATAACGAGAAGGTAAAACAGCGCTTAAAAAACGGGGACAAGAAGGAACGACACACGAAGCCCATCTTCTTGTCCCCGTCTTTTTTAAGCGCTGTTTTACCTTTTTCGTTAATCAGCAAGAAGCTGCATATACCGTATTGTTTGGCTTTGAGACAAATCACACCATTTTCACGCTCTTTGTTCAGCTTCCGAACAAAGAGCGCAGCGCCGTCGCCGCACATTCCGAGACGTTTGACCACAAGATAAACTTCAACGAAACGACCGTCCTAGAAAGTGAGACAAACTGGAGGAGAAGACTACTACTCGGGTCGTGGCATATCCAGCGAACGGCTCAAAACGTCAATTGTTCCCTCGGAACCCCCCCCCCCCCCCCCTCCCTATGTGTATGTGCACGGACTATACGCTCCGCGGCAAAACGTGGGATCATTAACCGCCGCGCGAGTGCCTTCAAGACGCCGCTGCAACGTCGCCACAGACCCCCCTGAGGAGGGAACCAAGTCGGTTCCGAAACGTCGGGCTTTTACGTGTTTTTACATGTTTTACTTTGGTTAGAGATAAAATAGTTTTTCTCAGTTCACTTACCCAACCAGACGAACTTCTGTCTAAAGTTTACCTTCAAGTTCAGCACAGGAATGGGCTTTTTATGCATACGTTATTTTAACGCGACGAGATTTCACAGATTTGTGACGTCCCGTAACAAGCAGGCAATTTTATGGCACACCGAAACATATTTGCCGAATGGCGAAGAACCAAGCTTCAAAAATATGCTCCATGGCATATAGTGCGTTCTCGTTTTTTTTACACGGTCACGCATAAGTGGTCACCACGCCAACTTATCATTTTCGCGTCATTTTCCGCATCGCGTTAAGAACAGGTGTTGTGTGTATGAGCCAGAAAATATCGACCAATCCTAAACAGCTAAAGACCAATTCGGAAGGAAACAATGCGGCGTAGTTTAACGTTGTAATCGCCCACATTTTCTTTTTCTTTTTTTTCAAAGAACATTCGCGCTTACCCTGTTAGTATAGGCGTATTTACTAAGAGGGGCCGGAAGTCCCTCCGAGCAACGTCGCGAATGCACATAACGTTGAGCATAAAGAATGCGCTACGCCTCTAATACCACAAATTCTTACATTTTAAGGGAAACTTGAGGTTGACAAGTTAACAACAATGGTAATATAATAATAATAATAATAATAATAATAATAATAATAATAATAATAATAATAATAATAATAATAATAATAATAATAATAATAATAATAATAATAACGCACTAGAAACACTATTTCAACAAAGAGCAAACAAGGCAGAATCTAGTATACGCATTTCAGTATTTTAGCGCACAGTAGGAACAAGACGGAGGACAGGTTAAGAACACGGACACAGCGCTAACTTCCAACATGTGGTTTATTTCAGTAGGCGTCGCGCCAACAAATAGGTTCAAAAGCGGCGCGCGCAGGCACATTTGTAATTAACGAAAATGAAACATAAAGGTTTTTACTTTTTCGAAGACACGGGCATAAATTGTTTTACAGAATGGTGACAATGAATTTTGGATAACGTATGTTAACCCGCGAGATGACGAGGACTGAAGATGTGTCAACGTCGTCGGGGCACTTCGCGCGTTTTGTGAAGTCAGTTGCTTTCCTTGTTAGTTCAATCGATGGCGTGCTAACAAACGCGTCCCCCGACCTTGCGATGTCCAAAGCTTCGATGATCTCCCGTGTCGTTTGCGCAGTGCTTTCTTCCTATTACACTGCAATTGGTATAGTGGGGCTGGCACCACTATAGTGGTGCAAGTGGACGGCTAAGTGGACGGCTATAGTGGACGGCTAAGTGGCCTGCGTCTCCCGTTCTCACATTATTTGCATGCTCCCGCAGCCTGTCGCTAGCACACCTCCCCTGTTTGTCCTCTCCGTTTGTCCTACGTGCATACGCTACTGTTGTCCTGTGGCAAAGCATACGTAGGACAAACGGGGAGTTGTGTTAACGAGAGGCTGCGGGAGCATGCAAACAATGTGAGAACGGGAGACCGTCCACTTGCAGTGTAATAGGAAGAATCCCGGCGCAAACGACACGAGAGCTCATGGAAGCATTGGAGATTGCAAGGTTTGGGGATGCGTATGTTAGCACGCCATCAATTGAATTAACAAGGAAAGCAACTGACTTTTTTAACGGGGTACTGACACAAAAACTTTGGCGTCGCGTTTTTTTTGCTGCAATGTGTTGCTGGGGGGCCTGTTGGTCATAACACAGCACATCGTTCGCTGCAGCACGCGACAGATTAGTAGTTACAGGCTCCTCATTACCGACCGGTCTCAGTTTCAGTGTGAGAGAGCTCCAAAAACGAGAAGCCGCCGGGTGCAACTATCACCACCTAGCGAGTGCAAAGCTCGACCTCACGTGAGCACACAGAACTGTGACGCACTTCCGTACGGTTCACATCAATAAGTTCTTTCGAAACGGGAACGGGACAGCAGTGTCGCCAAACAAAACTTAACGCGTGCGCCGCGGCCACGAACTCGCGAGCAGCCGCCGAGAAGCAGTCTGCTGGAGCAAACGCGGCAAAAGAAAAAATGGCGGATATGACATCATGATAACTTGCTGTATTGACTGCAGCGTGGTGACGTGAGGGAAGTAGGGGGGTCACCGTGGGTGACTTTTGAGCGTGTCAATAGCGCGAGGGTGTCGATCGCGCACGCTTACTTCATGTAAACTACCTTCCTAGCAATATCGGCTGTTGATATTTTCCAGATGATATACGCATTCACGGGAATCGATCCCGCAGGCTGTCTGGGCGCGAAATTTTGTGTCAGTACCCCTGTAACAAAACGCGGGCAGTGGATATATATATATATGTGTGTGTGTGTGTGTGTGTGTGTGTGTGTGTGTGTGTGTGTGTGTGTGTGTGTGTGTGTGTGTGTGTGTGTGTGTGTGTGTGTGTTTGTGTGTGTTTGTGTGTGTGTGTGTGTGTGTGTGTTTGTGTGTGTGTGTGTGTGTGTGTGTGTGTGTGTGTGTGTGTGTGTGTGTGTGTGTGTGTGTGTGTGTGTGTGTGTGTGTGTGTGTGTGTGTGTGTGTGTGTGTGTACACGGTTGACAGAGTGGGGTACCCTTAACCCCCCCCCCTTCCCCTACTCGCGAACAAGTTGGTACGCCACTGTTCACGACGTTTGCATCATGTAATTTGTGTTGCTCATGTTACAATGCAGATGACGTGCATGCCATGGACATTCATGCTGTCACCTGTCGTTTGTGTTCGTCATTGACGGACGTCACTTCACGTGGTACATTCTATTACATAGCATGGTAATGACCTCCGTGACATCACGATGCCGCCTTATCATGTATGTCATGACGCACGACACATACATGTCATGCTATTCCTGTATTTACCTAGAATGCATGTTAGTGACACGCTATAATGTTCAGTCATCCCAATTTTCATTTATACGCAGTTAGTGAAACGAACAAAGGAGCATCACGAGTCGCGCTGGCTAACACACCCAGGGATTACACGCTCAGAAACACCCAACGAAGCGGGCGGGGAAGCGCCTTTCGTCGTAGCTGAATTAGGAGAATATAAGGCGCGCAATTAGAAGGTTGTGAGTTCAGATCCCGCCGACGGGAAGAGGGAATTTTCGTCCACTTTAATTAATTTCGATTTACGTCATAATTAGCACGCTACAGTTCAAGACAATTAATGTCCCCTATGCCTTCTTTCACCTACTTTTGCTTCTTTATTAAGACCTCGCCATCCATGTCATGCCGTTCATGACATAATTTTCATGTCATGATCTATCATTTATGATTGTCCTACGCGGATACTATGTCAGTATTGGAGTACGTCAAATTGATAAAACAGCCGCGAGAGCGCAAAGGCAGTGTTATGTAAATGAGGAAGTACATGACATACAAGATATAATTTTCATGTTATGATCTGTTATTTATGTTGGTCATACACTTATGTCATCCCATGCTAATTGCGGTGTAGATCGAATTAATGAAACGTCCGCGATATCAAGAAGACCTAGGCGGCTAAATAGATCGATCGATCAGTCGGTCGGTCGGTCGGTCGGCAGATAGATAGATAGATAGATAGATAGATAGATAGATAGATAGATAGATAGATAGATAGATAGATAGATAGATAGATAGATAGATAGATAGATAGATAGATAGATAGATAGATAGATAGATAGATAGATAGATAGATAGATAGATAGATAGATAGATAGATAGATAGATAGATAGATAGATAGATAGATAGATAGATAGATAGATAGATAGATAGATAGATAGATAGATAGATAGATAGATAGATAGATAGATAGATAGATAGATAGATAGATAGATAGATAGATAGGCTCGAAGTATCAGGTGTTCGCCAAGTCATGCTTCGCGTTCACGTAGTACATGGAGACATTTTTTTCTACTGAAATATATGAGCGTGCATCCAACGCGTCTCAGTATTGTCGATGCTCAGCACGTACGTTCGAAGAAAACACCATTTATACGAAGGAAAAAAATCTTCATACTTCTAGGTTCATTTTTAGCTCGGCCGTCTTTATTAACGTTGCCTGTCACTCGCTAATGATTTATTCACCTTAGCCTGCGCGAGGTTTCACTCCGTATGCGGTAGACGCTCGTCCATCTTCACGACCCCAACAGAGACAGGCGCGGTTCCTTCGCATCTCCTCACATTATGCGACGTCCATTAGCGGCTGGAGGGAATCCCTCTGATGAATGGAGAGGCAGGCTGAAAATTAATCGCACCCGGCCTGCAAATGCGCATACGCGACAACGCCGCTCCAGTTGCCAGTGTTGTTTTGGTTATGTTCCCATTGCGCTGCCTGCCTCCCTCACTTGCATAGCGGCAACGGGGGCCTTCTCACCGGAGGTAATTAAGAACACCACCCGCTGGACCTGAGAACACGGCAATTAGAGTGCGCGCGTGCAAGCCGCAGTGTATGGACACTGCGTGGAGTGGACATCGATAATTGCCTTCTTCTGACGTCAATTATTCTCGTCTGTACTAGAGTGGAACCACGGGGTCGCGCCACCCTCTTAAATTGCGCGACCGCTGTGATTTCACTCGCGGGCCGCATCGAGCGCCAACGGGCTCTTTAATGCGTCAATGTCTCGCAATACACGCATGCATATAACAGCACCAGCGCTCCTCTTGTGCTCAGTGCAGCGCTGGTTTTGACCCTAGTGAGTACTTAGACTCGAGTGCGTAAATGGGGGAGATCATGAGAAATGAATGTGAGATATGTAGCTCTCGCAATCCAGATGAGCCTGGGCAATCTTGAACGCCGATGACACGTCTCTTCTCTAGGTGCGGTTTTAACCCTTTGAGACGCTATGTACACAGTTGTATACATGATTTGTTTTTGCTCCTTGTATCAACTAGGGGCTAAGAGAAAGCGAGATATATTGAGCTTCGGATAAATTGAACCTGCTGCATAATAATTTGTCTTCATTTAACTTCATTTCGCAGCGTGCTGTTGCGTATGATCGCATTTTCTGAAGGCACTACCCCGTTCGACGAGTCGTTCGATGAGTCGCGTCCTGCGAGCCATGTTAAAAGTAGACTTTTTCTATGCTCTAAATGGACATAACGAAAAATGAATTTGAACTATATTTTCTAGCCCAAGATTTCATTCTATTTTTGCCAAAATAGAGCATGCATGACTTAAGGATAAACAGATATTTAATTAAAACCTGATTAGAATAAGTCACTATAACACACATAAATGAACATATTATGACATTATTTTTGTTGCAATAGTATACTGAGTGCTTTGAAATAATGTTGTATTATTTTGACCTATTTACAGACAGTTCTTCATAGGTGGCGTCTGAAAGGGTTAAAATGCGCCTTTTATAGAACGTACTCTGCAAGGATCTCTTGGCGCTGCTTACTTCATTTTCAAGCGAAGCTTGTATTCCATCAAGTTGGAGTTGTAGGTGTGATTACAAAAAACAACAAAGAAACAAACAAGAAGTGGGGGACCCTTTAAGAGTTCAACGCGATAGCGATATCCTGTCCCTAGTGCGTACTTGAACCAATTAGTGCATAATTGCTATGCACCCACTACGTGGTGTTAAGGGAACACGCGCAGTATCGTGTGTTTCTTTTGTAATGGGTGGCCGGCTTTAAACCACGTAGTCGTTATGATAGTCACATGTTCTGACGCCCGATGGCGATGTACGCTTGTACCACGTAATATTACTGTGATATTACATGTTATATTGCGACGCCTACATACAGGACGCGTGTGTTTGTGAAGCATGAATGTTATTTTCAGTGCATTTCCAAGCAGAGGAAGTTGTTTTCACTGTATTTCCAAGCAGAGGCGTGGCTGTGTGGTAGAACACCTGCTTGCCACGCAGACGGCCTGGGTTCCATCCTCACTCGGATCCGGAAATTTTTTATTATTTATTTTATTTGCATGTTGCTCGATTTTTCGGTCACGGACAAGATGATGATTTTTTGCTCACAACCAACTAGGCCGACGCCGACGCCGGAATTTCTGCCAGAACGAGCTCTTTAACGCTATCGCGTTATAACGCCAGGCCTGCGCGGAAAGCGCAGCACAGTCACAGCGAAAGCTGGAAGAGCGGCATTTCCAGAACCCGTTGCTAACTCTCTTGGGGCTACTAATACAAGTACGCTTGCAAGGTACCCACTACACCATAAATTGATGCGGTGGCTGATGACGATGAAGAATCATGGCTGAGTCCTTTTGTAATGGGTTGAAAGCATTAAACGCCCCATTCGTTACGCCATTCATATTGTGTGACGCCTGGTTACACAATGCGCATTCTGTGACGTCTGGTTGTTATTTGACTCTTTTGCCACGTTATATTGCCTTTGTTAACGCGGTTCCTTCCCGACATAACGCTTGCACAGGGTTTTTATGCGCCCGAATTTCGAGCACCGGCATCGCTCGGTGGTAGAATTCTGGGCTGCAATGGAGAGGACCCAGGTTCGAACCCCGTTCCATCCTGGGAATTTTTTTACAGCGAAAGCTGTATATGGCTAGGAGAAACGAAAAGCCGCTCGGCATCTGTGTCACGAGCGGTCTCCATTGGCTGTGCTATCAGTTACGTTATTCTGAGCGTCGTACCCAATGGCGCGCGAGCTTGGGTACGACGCTTGCAGGGTCAAACGCTTGCAGCAACGGCGGGCCGAAGAAGCGGCGTTGCGGGCAGAACAGCGTCGACGTGATGATTGCGGGAGCGCGTTCGCCGGGGCGAACGCCCGCTTTTGGCGAGAGTTTCTCCAGCGGCACTTTGGCTTCGGCTGCGACGTCTGTGACCGCCTGTGGTTCGACCCCAACCTGGCAACGATAATTGTGGAAGGCTTCAGTGCAGCGTCGGGTTGAACCCACTGCTAAACACCGGGGCCGCACATTTCAGCTTCGCTGGTTAACCATTTGTACGGAGTGCTTGGGCGGTGATTTTTCTTATTTAGTTCCTTTTTTCTTCTTTCGCGTAATAGTTGTTACGGACACCGGCGGCGGTGGCGGCGGTCTACTACGGCACCCTTGCTGTGATCTTATAACAGCTTGCGCTGATAAACGGTGAACGCGAGTGTACAGAAATGCGGTTCTACACAAGTGAGGTTTTCGAAAGTGCTCCGGTCACATGCGCGTGTGTATGCGGGGTTTTCGAATTATTGATGCTCTCTCGATTGTGGGCTTGTGGCCCATCAGCCTTTTATAATATGGCAATCTGAGTTTTTATCAACGTGGCTTGTCATTTCACGTTGCCACGTTGCATTGCTGCCCGAATAAGAACGTATGACCGAAGTTGTTGCCTGTAACAACTGAAGTGTTTTTCTGGCATGCACGTGAATGACGGTCCAATTTTCTACATGGAAGAAAGAAAACTATTAATATAATCATTGTTGGAGTTTAACGTCCCAGAACCACGATTTGATTATGAGAGACGCCGTTGTGGAGGGCTCCGGAAATTTCGACCACCTGGGGTTCTGTACCGCGCACCTAAGCATCTAAATCTAAGCACACGGACCTCGAGCATTTTCGCCTCCATCGAAAATGCGGCCTCCGCTGCCGGGATTTGATCCCGCGACCTACGGGTCGGCAGTCAAGCACCATAACCCCGAGACCACCGTGGCGGTGCGGAGAAAGAAAACACCAGGGAGCATTGCGCAATGGGAAAGAAAGAAAGAAAGAAAGAAAGAAAGAAAGAAAGAAAGAAAGAAAGAAAGAAAGAAAGAAAGAAAGAAAGAAAGAAAGAAAGAAAGAAAGAAAGAAAGAAAGAAAGAAAGAAAGAAAGAAAGAAAGAAAGAAAGAAAGAAAGAAAGAAAGAAAGAAAGAAAGAAAGAAAGAAAGAAAGAAAGAAAGAAAGAAAGAAAGAAAGAAAGAAAGAAAGAAAGAAAGATGCTTAGGAATAGGTGCTCCCACGATGTTTAGGAATACATATTCCCAAGATGCTTAGGAATACAACCTCTACCATGCACTACCTAAGAGTGCCACAGCTACAAATGCCGCTGCAAAGTGCTTCCTAGCTCGTTTCACTCAGAGGAGAAATACAGTTTAGCGTTATCGAAGTGTTTATAATGGGCGTATATCCTTTGCTCAATGTCACATCCATGAAAACAAAAGAGTACCGCGTCCCCGTTCACACTTTGATGCACTGTTGGTTGGCTATAATGCTTGGATTGGAATATATTTCAAAGATGAAGAAACTAACTCATAACAAGATCCCAGGTAGCACCGTGGGTGCACGTTGAAAGGAATAGAAATGCCCTGGCTTGAACCAGATACGATGGCGCTACCTGAAAACCGTGGGCCTTCATCCAATGAGACCACCGGACTATGATTCGTGGCTCTATGAGCTCAAACGTAGAGTACTCTTGATGTAGATCGCATATTTAATTGGGTATGCCGTCGGGCAAGCTTTCGATTTAAAAACAAATAGAATACAACAGTGCAAAAGAGAGCACGACTCACGCGCGGCATTCACCCGACACAGAACTGAGTGATTTGCTTCCCCACTTCGTCTGTCATTTGGTGGCGTTCGAGTCTTCGTCAGACGCGTTTATGCGACTGCGACGCTGCAGCGCATCGCATTTCATATCGCATTACGCCAATAGTGATGCGACAGCGCTCCCATTTGGCGCATCCCTTTACGCGTGCGGGAACCGACCGCTTCATCCAACACAGAACGAGAGCACACCGCCAGCACCGGTCTCGCTTAATCTGTCTTCCTCGAACGCGATAAGCCGCCATTTACGTGCGTCGTGTGAGACGACTCACCGTGTCACTGTCTACGCTCTCCCGTTGCGTTATTGCGATAATCTTTCTTTTAGCGCATTACTGTCCTTAACACAGCCAGATGCGACGTCCTAGAAGCATATATGGGTCGGCAAACTCACTCAGACTCAGATCGAGCCGTGAGTCTGAGTGTGAGTGAGTCCGGGTGAGTAAAATTTTTTGTAAGTTTGAGTCCGAGCGAGTCCGGAGGACAAAAATTTTAGTGAGTCTGAGTCCGAGTGAGCTCGGTTGAGGAACACTGACGAGTGTGAGTCCGAGTGAGTCCTAAGGGCGAGGTACATTTTATGAGTGAGTCTGAGTGAGCTCGACATTGTTTTGCCGACCTCTCGTCCTATATGCTTCAGCATTACTCTAAGTCTTTTGTCGGCTCACGTTTATACTAATTATGTCTACTCACACATCAAGGCAGTAGCATTCATACGCCAGCTCAATATTAATTGAACAGATGCGTGAGTTACGGAGGGGGTGAGGTGGTTTGACACTCTCCCCTTTCTCTTTCGAAGGAAGGTCTTGTCAAAAACATCTCGTGTGAGTCATCACTAGAGGCCGGATTTTTAGGCACTAAAAAATCGCGTTTTAGGCGCCAAAAATAGGCAGAGAAAACACAGTTTTAGGCTCCCAAAATCGTAAATATAAGCACAATAAATTTTTACAAAAAACTCAAATTTTAGAAGAAAGACATGCCCGACCTGTGTCTACGACAGGAAAGCAAACAAATGTTATAGTTTATGATGGCGCAAAGGCGTCAATCGTTTAACTAGTCATACTATTGTCCGTTTTCCCGCACGGTTTCCAGAACACGGTCTCTCCTTTTATTGTCCGGCATTGTTAAGTGTCCGCCGTCGAATAAACACGCTCCTGAGTCTCTTCCTTTTCGGCATGGCTGCGAAGGGCAGCCCAGGAGCCAATAGCCAGACCACTAAAAGGCCAGAAGGGTCTTTTAGCCTCGTATTGGCAGGGTCTAATCGCGCAGGGTCAATTTCTCCTCTGTCAGTGAACACCTTAAAGGCCCCCTTATACCTGGTTTGAGCATTTCGAGCTGGCAAGTGTAATGCATGCACTGGGCGCCAACGATCACGTCTGCCAAGATTTGCAATGTTACGCGCCCCGGAAAGAGGTCAAATGTCAGACTGAACGCCGCTTGTCCTTGATTTCATGGGCGTGCGCACCAATATGGAGGAGGTCACGTACAACAAGGAATGGTCTTGCGTACGTCACAGTAGTACGTGACACTGCGAGTATTCGAGGCAACATGTGTACTTTGCGAAATCTGTTGCTTGAATAGAAAAATGAAAGTTGTAGTAACATTAAAACATACAAACGGAATCTGTGTGCGTTTTTATTTTATTTTTAATTATTTATTTTACTTCGAATCGAGCGCGATGTGAGACAAAGCTGCCGCCATTTTGTTTGCGTCCGTCTTCTCGTTGTTGTCGCGTCGTGCCGCCGCCAGCCCTGACAACGCTTGGCGTGTTTTTGATGCATCGTCCCTTACAGCAGTTCCAGCGGTGCCACACGCTGTGTCGTGGTAAGGATACATCCATGCCAACCTCTCCAAGCGCATACAGGGATTCATCCCTCAGAAACAGGCAGTGCACTAGAGAGAACGCCGAAACGATACAACACCGCTTGTGTGCACGACCTGGCTTGGGCATGTCATGCGCACACAGTGTAACCTTGCGTGCGAATGACGTGTTGATGCGTCTGCGTCGTGTGATCTTCCGGGTCCGAGTCACTGCGACGCCGAAGACGGCAGGGAAGGAACTTGGCTTGCGAGTGGCAAATTTTTCAAGCTCACCTACCAGCATCTTGCTTTCACAGCTCGTAATGAACCAATTAAAAAGTTGTTGTGATACAAAGCTCTTCATTGATCACGCAACAACTTCCAGTGTCTAACTAAAATTTCTTATGTGACCCGGTGGAGCACCCTTTGAGAAGTAAATTACAAACGAAACAAAAGCCACGTGCACATCTGATTTTTTTTTACCTGCACTCTACTTTCCCCTTACGGCACTCCATGCATGGTTTCGCATTCGTTCTCCGTCTTCCTGCTGCTGTACAAAGGCACCTACTGTTTGCTGTCCCCCACCACACCCAGGTCTTCAAGGGGAGTGCTTTAATTCCTTGGGAACTGAGGACTGTAAAACCGGCTGTAAAAGCCGCCCCGCCACGTCCTCGGCCACGGACGCCACTCTCCTCTTCCGCCCTCTCCTCTTGCCACCTTTATTTTCCTCTCCTCATTGCACTGTGTACGCTGGGACGTGCTCCCATTTAGGTTTGCAGAAATAGCGCCTTTTCCTCTCCCTCCTCCTCCCCTTGCTCCAACCGCTCGCGCCATGTCAGTGCGGTGGGGTAAAGTGGCCGCCTCGTCCCATTTCACTGCTGCTAACGGTTGCTTACCGGAAGTGTTTTGAACTAGGGAACTAGGTTGTGGCACCCCATAGAGTTCCGAAACATCAATTTTGCCGGCTAACATGAATTACGGTCTCAAACTGTACTCGCAAGCAAAATTTGAGTTGAAATAGTGCTCCTATAGGCGCCGTTTTTGAAAATAGGCATTTATAGGCAATTATAGATATTTAGGCACAAACCCCAAAAAATAGGCATTTATAGGCAATATAAAAACACTATAAAAGCCCTCCTTAACCCCTAATTCGTGCTCATATCTCAAAGTGACACGATAGGAAAGCAATGAAAAAAATAGGCATTTGCCTAAAATCCGGTCTCTAGTCATCACTTTCCATAAAAATGCATTTAGTGGATCGCAACCACTGATAACTCGTATTTGAAGATACGAGATCAAAAGCGCCAAGTAGAGCAGCGATTATGCGAGATATTGGTGCTGAAAAGCATTCACACCTTGGACGAAACAGGTAACAGTACTCTAACGGACGCATGAGTCGGCTCACTCAGACTGACTCAGACTCAGATAGAGCCGTGAGTCTGAGTCTGAGTGAGTCCAAGTGAGTAATATTTTATTGAGTTTTAGTCCGAGTGAGTCCGATTGAGGAAAGTTTTAGTGAATCTGAGTCCGAGTGAGTCCGATTGAGGAAAACATTGGTGAATGTGAGTCCGAGT
>JALIZH010026801.1:0-12189 GCA_030522465.1 Rhipicephalus appendiculatus
GAGCGTGAGTGAGTACGAAGCTAGGTTGTGCTTTCAATAAGATTGAAAACATATTGTAAAAAATGCTAGCAGGCTGCTTCCAATTTACCATAGGAAGCTAATGTATAGGCGTGGTCTTATAGTTTGCAGGGACACATTAGCCACAGGAAAACACAGATGAAACGTGTCAGTCTTCTTTGCAGATTATTAGTTTCTGAATTGGAATAAAGTTTCCTTTCCTGAACCGTGTCGACTCAGTAATTAGTTATTTAGGCTAAAGTTTAGAGGAGAAGTTATTCCGATTTTTTATGTTAATAAAACATGAGGCTTAGTTTTAAAAAGTATTTCGTTTTCCTCTCAATATTTATAACTACTTAAGTCATATATACGTGAACGTTGCGCTTTGCTCAAGCGGACCAAATATATTATAGTGCGTATGATCTCGCATTGAATGCATTATAGATTCGTTGAGGATTTTATTCCTTTTAGCACACGTGCTAGAAAGTAATTACAAAAATTCCTGAAGACATAAAACGTAAAGTCAGTTTCACACTTAGGGGAAATCTCGGAGCGCATGGCATCGCGGTGCGGCCAGCGCTGCAGTCGCGCGCCGGCAGCAGCTCGCGCGTGCGCAGACACTTGAGGGGCGTAGTGTTGAACCGCGTCGTCCGCTACGGCGGCACGCGACTGCAGCTCTGGCTGCACCATGTGCCAGGTGCTCCGAGATTTCCACGAAGTGTGAAACAGACTGTGCATGACCTGAATGGTATGTTTACTTTTATAATGACAAGGCAACCATTTGGGTCACCTGTGTCTATGTATTAATAAAATTTTGATAATTAACTTAGATTTAGTGAAACTTGGATGAGGAACAACATAGATAATTTTTTAAAAAACATGATCTGCTAAAGACGTTGGCCACCACGCATTAAAGAAAGCAGTTATTAAGATTCTCTACATGGAATAATGCACAGAAATGTCATTTACTTTGAGGGTGCAGTCGCATTTGAAATGTACTAGGACACAGAAAATGAGGAGGCATTGAAGGGAATAAATAAAAAACGGGCGCTGTCTTAATTTGGTGCTGTATGCTTTACACACAGTGCAGTACTGGCCTCTATGTTCTGCATCAAGGGTGCAGAATGGGACAAGAGGGTGCACTTTAAAGACAGAACAGCACAAAAATCTAAAGATGTTTGGAATTATCAACAATCATTCTAAAACAATCTTCATCGGACGCAAAATTCCTTATGCACATGTATTTCCCTATCGATTTCAAAAATTATATTTTAAATTAGAACATCCGCTAATACTAAATGGTTTTCGTGTCCGCTAGATAATAAATCTTCATGGGACGTAAGACTGCTTATGCACATCTACTTCCCAAGCAATTTCAGATATCATATTTTAAATTATAACACCCACTTAATGCTATAATATTTTTTGTGTTCACATTTGACATACCAGTGCTCGTACGTTTGTCAGGACGAATGCAGGGTCGAGTTGCTACACATCACCGCAAAAGCGTGGAGTTCCAGAAAGGCGGCTATTCGATTTTTTTGCTTAGTTGCGTCAGCTTCAGAATTACCACAGCCACAACCGTCCTGTCGCCCTAGCCATGGTTACTTCCTGTTGTCGTGCACCTTGTAACTAATTTCAGTCACATCTCAGTCGATCATGACATCTAAAAACATCAAAAAAACCCTTCTGACCTACAAACTACGTAGAATGCAACTGCAGCTTGTAATTTCCGCGTGGGAAATCAATATTTCATCATAAACACGCACCGAGCGCAAACGTGGGGCAACGTCACGCCATTTCCGGGACAAAACACACGGGTATCAAGGCAATGGAGTGGGCTAGTTGGTACAAGTTGAATTGAATAAAACCAGCGGGAAACACGAAATAGAGAAGAACACGACGGCCGGTGTGTTAATGGTTTCCTCAGGGGAACACAAGGCTTCTCTTCCTAAGAATGATGGTGCTCATCTACGAAGTCATTGCAAGCAGGGCGTGTGCAATCCTGTGCTTGACAACACGATAATCTTAGGTCGAGGAAAAACAAAAACCCAAGGGGGAAATTTTGGAAGCCTTCTACATTGAGAAAGAGGGAAACAATGGCGTCAGTGACACGTCAGTGCACCTGTCTGCTAAGGAGATGACCTTTCTAGACGCCGTGACAACTCGTTGTTTTTTTCGTATTATATGACGCATGGCTGCTTGACGAATGCGCAAGGTGGTTGCCGGCAGATATAGCAACGTTGCTTGTTGGGCGAGTTGGAATAGGTCAATCATGATGTAGGGCAGCGCAAAAGCAGACAACAGACGAGCAAGGGGACAAGGACACAGCGCATTCTTTCAACAAAGACACGTCATTCCGCTGGTAGAACACCGCATTAATGGCCTCAAGTGCTTTTTTAGATGTGAAGCATCTTATGGCGAAGCTTAATCCGGTGGTGGTGGTGGTGGTGGTGGTGGTGTGCCGCGTGCCCACCCTTACTGCGCATGCGCAAACAGTTGAAGAAAAAAATAAAAATAAAAAACCTTCTCTCCCCCCTCCCTCTCCTCTAGGCATCCCTCCCCACGGCAACCACACCCTCACTGCGCATGCGCCTCCCTTCCTCTCTCCCCCTCTTACACTCCCCCTCTCTCCATCCCTGCCCGCGGCGTCTAACTCCCCCTGCGCATGCGCGTCCCCCCTCTCTCTCCTCTCCTACGCTCCCCCCTCTCTCCTCTACGCATCCCTGCCCACGGCGTTCACACTCCCACTGCGCATGCGTGTCACCCCCTTTCTCTCCTCTCCTCCGCTTCCCCCTCTCTCGCCTCGCGACGCCGACGCAGGCAGCGTCTGCTAGCGAGTTTCTTGGTTGAAAAAACCGACTGCTCGCGCTGCACAACCGTTCACTGGCCATCCCGTATATATGGCAATGGATCTTGACCTCCAATGTGGTGCCGGTGGAAGATTTCGCCTGTGCGTTGTTGAACAATAAAAATTCGCAGCGTGCGCGTTAACTAAAAGCGGAGTGCGGGTCTCTGTGTCCAGTCGGAGTCTTCTGTCTCTCATTGGCCATTAGCAGCGATTGGCATGTTCCAGTAGGAAACACTGTTCCATCACTGCCTGCTTTGCGCCTCCCCAGTTTTCTCTCCTGCGCAACGCTGCGATGAGCGCCAGCGTCAACGCCGCCGCCAGTGTAAGCGTTAGCGCCCGCTGCTTCACATCTACACATGGTTCCCTTTAGCGGGAGATGGTGTAATTTTCCTTAAAGCGAGCAAAGGGGCAAAACCCTGGAAACCACCAAGAATGCGCTGTGTCCTTGTCCCCTCGTTCGTCTGTTGTCTGCTTTTTTGCGCTGCCCTACATCATGATTGGCAGATATAGGTTTGCGTTTCAGGCGTGCTTTGATGAGTCGTCAGTGCCACCCTGTCCCGTCGTGTTCTTCTCTGCATTTCGTGTTTCCCGCTGGTTTTATTCAATTCGAAAAAAAAAAAACGGGTAGGTTCATGTTACAACAAAACAACAAGTCAACATGTATCCGTCAGGATTCCGACGCTGTATGCAACCGGCAGCCATTGTTGTCCTCTTCATCGGTATGCGTGATCAACTCTAGTTTCCATTTCCATTAGGTCCAGGTGAAGCATCGCCACTTGCTTATTTACTTTGAAAAGGCAATGCCAGTTGCGAAAATGAAGTCCCTGATGTCCTCGCAATATATTTGCTCATTTTTCTTGGGTGTTTCGCACTTCCGTACTGTTCGAGTGAAAAATAAAAGCCGCACACTACCGTATTTACACGATTTTAAGTCGACTCGAATGTAGGTCGACCCCCCTAATATCGCACGGCAAAATAAGAAAAAAAGAGCTCGAGCACATTTCATAAAAAAAAATTATTTACGATGTCTGCGAAGAAAACAAGGTCGAATTCTGGTCTGCCAAGGTGGCTTCACGGCAGTGCCTAAAAGCTGTGCAGAAAAGCTAGCTTCGCGGCAATACGCGGGGATCATTTTCAGAAAGACTTTACAACCGAAACTAGCTTTCGATTCTAGGTCGACCCCCCAACTTCAGATTTCAAATTAAGACAAAATGGGTCGACCTACAATCGTGTAAATACGGTTATGTCATCTGGTTGCACTGGCTAACTTTAGTGTTCGTATACATAATCGTTCATAGCCTGAAACCAGTAGCATCCAATTTGTTATCCCGAGTGACGTCCGTAAGGCGATGCGAAAATGTGCATTTTTAAAACAAAATCGCAGAGTTCGTCTGATTAAATAAGCTATGCAAGAAAGATGGCTGCCTTAGTAAAAAAACTTTACAGAAACAACTAGGGAAACGTATAAGCTATATTTGAGCCCATAAATTACAGCTTGCGTAACTTCTTGGTCATCCCTGTATTGAAAGCTATCGGTCAAGGCTGTGTACTTATCAACACATATTCTGTTGCGCGAAAACAACATATTGAAGGAAAGTGACTGATGCTTGGCCATCGACACAACGCAAGCTTGGCGTACGTAGCAAACTTGGTGCTTCCCGCGAAGTGGAGCACGAATTTATATTAAATATTATATATACAGCGCATTTACGTGCGCGTTGTATAGCCAGCTATTGTACACTGCCGCGTAAAGTTCAGATAGTCGGTAGAAGTAGGGACGCGTTAGCACGTGAGTTTTAAAGGCTTTAACGCTAAAATAGAGGAGCAAGCGTTATTTCTGAAAGTCCCGTTTATATTTTCAAAAACGAAATGCAGGTCCTCAGTACTGTCGCACACACAAGCTTCTGTTCTACTCTCATCACTTTTCAGTTAGAACAGCTGAAGTTCAGCACTCGACCTTTCACCATTTACTCCTTTCACATGCACTTGTTTTCCTGTGTGTGCTTATATAGTCACGTGGTCGTGACGTTGACGAAGGCAGCAGTCGACGTATGCATGATGAAGCTCTTTTATTTGGCCGTACTTGTGGCCGCAAAACGGAAACTCAGATTACAGCAAACAATGCACGCTGTACACTGACATCGGCGAACAGAGCGTCGGTCGTCGATAAAATATGACAAGCGGCGTTTATACATGCGCCATTCGAATATCCCAGCGTTATCGCTAGCGGCCACGTAAGTTCTAGAAGAAACTCTAATGTTCGCGTTGTGCGCGTAATCTCATCGGAAGGTTCTAAGATTATTCAGATGGTTCCTATTCATTCGGCGTGGTGTGCGCAAGGCAGCAGTTACACGTGTAATGGGGCCGTAACATGAAAATGAAGAAAAAGGAGGGTGTGTGGCACTATGCATTGTATGAGAGGCGGTGCTGACTGACGCGCCCACGTTTAAATGCACATATGTACCCTATAAAGTGGACGGAGGAATGACCGACACCGTAGCTCAGTAGTGGAGCATCGGACGCGTTATTCGAAGGTCACAGGTTTGGTCCCTGCAGGTGGCAAGTTATCTTTCCGTCCACTTTTCTTTCTTCACATTTATATTACAATTACTTCTAATAACATCCCCTATACTTTCCTTGGCGTCGTTGTCTGTTAGTTCTCATTAGTAATGTGTTTAAACAAAGCAAAGGAGCCATTAAATTTACACTTTCCTTCATATTAAGGGTCTCGTTCTGGCAGACTTGATGCCTTCATGTATAGTATGCGATGGATTATTAGTCAGCTGCCAGCTCGTAATAAGATCACGTGCTACGTGACGCCAACAGGCAAAAATAGTGTTCCACACTCGCCGTAATGGCAACAGGCGGCGCTGGCTGACGCGATCACGTTTAAATACGCATATATACCCTATAAAGTGGACGGAGGGATGACCGACACCATAACTCAGTGGTGGAGCATCGGACGCGTTATTCGAAGGTCGCAGGTTCGGTCCCTGCCGGTGGCAAGTTGTCTTTTCGTGTACTTATCTTTCTTCACATTTACATTAGAATTACTTCTAATAACATCCCCTACACTTTCCTTGGCATCATCGTCTCTTAGATTTCATTAATAACGCACTAAAATGGAATACATCGAGAAGGTAACTACTCTTAGCTCTAGGGCTTGCAGTAATTCTTTTCAGAATAAACACTGCTGTAGAGTAAGACATTGTATATCATTCTTCCTTTTCTCTCTTTTCTGTCATCACAATATATTTTCATTGTACAGGGTGACCTCTCATAAATTTTATATTTATACACAAGTTACGTATACGCAGATTTACATAACAACCTACACATCAGGAAAGTAGAGGTTTACATAACAACCTACACATCAAGAAAGTAGAGATAAACTTTGAGATGTTCCTGACCAGATGATGTATTTACCATACGGCAATCGGTACATTTTAAGGTAGCGTTTATGTTAAGCTTGTACGTTCTTGTACTTTTCTTTGTGCAGCTTGTTCAGCGTGCAAATAAAGACATACAGAACTGTTCTTCTTTTGAGCTCTTTGCACACCGTTTTCAGGGAGGGGGGGGGGGGGGCACGTAATGCTCGGCCCCTTCTAATTTTCAAACAAGGTACTCCGAAAGAAACCACGCCGAAAGAACTCGAAGAGATGACGAGAGCTAATCTGTGCTGGAACGCAGCTCGCGCTACTAAATCTACACATTGCCCGCTGTAGCTACACGCAGGCGTTATCCTCTTACATGTAATGAGCCAGCTCTCTGAAACATGAGCGCTTTGTATTTTCATCTTTTGTGCTGCGCTCCATTTCACGCCTTATGCTATGTTTTAAGCTCAAGCGTGGTCATGGTTTGGAAGACGCAACATGCTTGCAAGGACATGTCGGGATGCATAGAGGGGCAAGCGGTCGGAAAAATATTTTTCAAAACATAACATATATTTCATAACATATATTTCGGAAGAAAGATATTTGTAATTTTTTTTTCGTGTGAAATATTACCACCTCTTCCACAAAAAAGCCCCGTGTATACATTGACCATCTAATGCTAGGCAGAAGAAGAAGTTTACGAATTGTGGTTTGAGGGAAGCGTTAAATTGCAGAGAAGGTATAATAATCCACTGAAGCGAGCGTTGTCAGAAAACAGAGACCTGAAAACAGTGGTGGGGGCTAATTTTCTGGATTGTTTTTTTTTGTCTTTCGTTCATTCACTGCAGCTTGACAATGCACTCCATGATTGTGCAGTCTACTGTTGAAATCGCAGCGCTACCAAAATAACAAAAAAGAAGGAAATATATAAAGAAAACTTTATGACAATGAATGCGTCGGAAACGAAAGTCGCATTATATGTCATTATATTCCTCTTTACAACCTGTTGCGCGCTTTTTGTTTTTTGTTTTTTTTATGCATGTGAGATTCTTAGAAACAAGGCGCTATTTTTCTTCTTCTTGGAAAGTTCTGGTTTCAAGTTTCAGTTTGAGGGCTGCCTGCGTATAATGAGTTAGTTCTTAAACATGCGTTCTTTTTGCAATTTTTTCGTGTTGGGCTTTTGAGGATTCTGTGGTTTGTTGTCAGCTATATTTAGGTTCGCGTATTTGTGCAGTTCGGCTGCTATAAACCCGCTGCCTCTACTACCTCCTCTTTATTGACTGAGGTACTGGACCAGTACCATAAGCCTAAGCGTAACCACCACTCCTAGGCATGACTAATATTTTCCCTTTATCATTGTAAGAACAGAATAATTTGGTAAATGTATTATCTATGAAATTTCCCTTCGTTGTCTAACACGCTTACATTATCAGTAGTTCTTTAATGGGAGCCATTCAATGCCCATCGTATCATTATTCAGCCTCATTTTTAACGAGATGGCGTTAAAGAGCTCGTTTCGCAGAAATTCCGGTGTCGACTTCAGCGTTGACGTTGGTGTCGGTGTCGTCGGTTGAGAGCGAAAAATCATCATCTTCTCCGTGACGAAGAAATCGAGAAAGATGCGAATAAAATAATTAATAAAAATGTCCGGTTTGAGTGAGAAGCAAACCCAGACCATGTGCGTGGCGAGCAGGTGTTGTACCGCAAATCCACGGTAAAACTTGAAAATGTTTCGGATGAAAACGCTACATGAATGCCATGTAGTGCAAGGAAATAAAATAAATAAGAAAAATACTTCCGTTCGAGCGAAAATCGAACCCAAGCCGTCTGCGTACGAGCAGTTGTCCTACCAGAGAGCCACGGTATTGCTTGAAACTGCATCGAAAAAAAAACAATATATGAATGTCATATAGTGGAAGGCGCCTCCTTAACGCGTATAAGATTTTGTGGCAGAAGCATAGAATTGCGCCAGGCGTCGAAGCATATGAATTGCAGCGAGTAGGTTTTTTAAAGGCCCACCGACTACAAAGTGCACATACATTTATTCTTCATGAGCTGCAAAGGCAAACAAAAAAAAACTGCAGCTACGTACGTTCACGTGTTGCCTTACGGATGTGTAGTTGGCCCTTCGCTGATTCGCAAAATGAAGAATTATGGGGTAGTGGGCACTTGACAACGTACTTGCAGTAGGCATTCTAGTATAGCTTGGAACGCCCAATGTTACGCGCACAGTCGTCCGTTTCCTTGCGGCATGGTTGAGACATGCACCCAGAACCGAAGCTAGGCTAGCAATTGAGAAGGCGATGTACACGGGGCCCAATTACACTATCGCGTTCCACTCCGAAACGCGAAGATCAAGTGTCCTCTAAGTTTTTCCTCAAAGTGACATGCCCCATATCAGATAGCAGGCTGATGGCAGCTCTGTCGAGTAAAACAGATATTCTGCTGTTGAAAGCTCGAGCCACTCAAGCTGTGCAGAATTTTTTCGAACATCCTAATTTTGGTATTTATTGGCGGAAATATTATAATTAAGGTAGGCTTACGGGGCGCTCACACACAGACGTTGTGACCCTAGGGCCCACTACGCATTTCGCCTGCCAAATCCTGCCTCGTCTGTCCCATGGGTGAAGTCTTATTTCGATCTTACTGTAGCCGTATTTTCTATAGAACATTCGCAGCGAATCACAGGCAGAACACGTTGATTAGCGAAGCCGAACGCAGTGGCTCACCTCAAATTAGTGTTCAGCAAATAAAGAGTGTACACTGACGCTAGCGTGTGCCTGATCCAATCTATTCTAGGATTTTACGTTACTTATTAATATTTATCCTTCAGTGCATGAAATATCGCAGTCCCGTTCACTTTACTGGCTTGCAAAGCTGGGTCGTTTGCAGGTGGATGTGGAAGTGCCAGACTTAGTCCGTGCAGTGTTAAACAAGGGACCTAAATACGCAGTTCAGCCACAGCCTAAGCCCGCTGAACTGGTCGAAATGGTTTATAACGTTGCCAGCCAGGTGCCAGATGACGAGAAAGAAGCCTGCATTTCGGAAGGCATTGCGTGCATAAAAAATGGCATCGGAAAAAGAAGAAGAAACGAAGCCGCACCAGCCGTGAATTTTCTCAAAGATAAGAAGTTGAAACTGTTGATGTCGGACAAAACTGGCTCATTCGTCATACTTGATGATGCAGGCTACAACAGGAAAGCAGAAGAAGCTATGAACAAGAATTTCAATGAAGTGCATCAACTTGACCACAAGTGTCTTGAAGCAGCTAAGAAGAAAGTCATACGGCAGTGTGAAGACGCCGGCTTGGAAAAGCTGGTCAAAGAAATTAAGGCAGCTACCAATTCAACGCTTAACCCGTTTTTCTCAGTAAAAACCCACAAAGAAGGGAACCCCTTCCGTGCCATAGTCGAAGACAGGAACACTTGGCAACACGCTTTAGCAATCTACCTGCAGCAACAACTGTCCACGCTCCCATTGGATGACCCATTCCACGTTCGCAATTCCAATGAAGTGGTGGACTACTTCAGTCAGGGACAGACCGTAAAGTGCCTCTCCATAGATGTGAAGGAACTTTTTTACAATGTGCCACAGGACGCAGCCCTGCAGGCAGTTGAAGAGTGTATAGATTCCTACGGTGCGGTGAAGTTCCAAAATAGTAGTGGAATAAGTGTGCGCGTCTTCTTGAATTTGTTGCGACTCTACCTTGATTCCCTGTTTGTTTCGTTCGCGGGAAAGGTGTTTTTACAGAAATCGGGGATTTGCATAGGATCTTGTTTAGCTCCCGCACTATGTGACATTTTTCTTGCAAAGGGCGATAGAATTCTGCACAATGAGCTTAGCAGCTTTGGAGCAGTAAAATGTTTCCGTTATGTTGATGACTTTTTAGTATGTTTCCCTTTTCATCAATTTCCAGAGCAAATTGATTCAAAATGTGTCGAGGTGTTTGCAAGAGCGCACCCGGGATTAGAGTTTACAGTTGAAATGCCAGATAAGGGATGCCTGCAGTTTTTAGACATTTCATTAACTTTTAGTGCAGGACATACATGTTGGGAGTATAACCCGAGAAGTGAAAAGAGTTTGCTCCCTTACGATTCGGGACACTCAAAATTAGTTAAGCGGGCCATAGCCAGCTCCAACGTCAACCAGTCTATTCGAAAGTCATGCCCCCATATCATCAAGAACAGTATGATGCGTCAAGTCTCTAGACTAAGAGACAGTGGTTACCCCCCTTCTATGATAGCGTCTGTCGCTGAAAAGATTTTGAAGGGCCTGAGCGGCGGAAAGGATACAGCCAAAAACACCGATGAAGGTAGGAAGAAGGTGACAGTGTTACCCTACATGCAAAAAATTTCGCACGGCCTAAAAAAGATAGCTGAAAAGCGCGGCACAAAAGTTGTTTTTTCAGCTCCTTTGAAATTGAAAGGGCTCTGTAAAAAAGTTAATTCCGAAAAAGAAAAACCATCTAGCAACAGCTGCAGGATAAGGCATGCTAACCGGTATGTGGATTGCGTGGACAACGTAGTTTATAAGATCCCCCCTCACGTGCGAAAGATCATATATTGGACAGACGGGACGATGCTTAAACATCAGATTAAGAGAACATAGATACGCGACTGAAATGCTGCAGTCTCCAGGGCACTTAGCAGCGCACTGCGCACGTTGCGGGTGTAAGCCTATGTTCAGCGACACTAAGGTTTTGGAACACAGCAAATCGAAAAAGGGCGAGAAATCATGGAGGCATACTTCATGCAAAAAAATGATCATTCCACATACGTAAGCTCCCCTTCTGTGGTTCTGGGAAACCCCGCTTTTAATTTCATAGATAACCATCACGTCAATACACACGCGTCTTCATGAAATCTTTAGATTTGCACCATCACTCATTTCTCATGCATTTTCATGTTCTACGTCACGTTTGTATCTGCCTCTCACCCTTTCATGTCTGTGTATATATTGACGTGCTTTGATCGCAAATAAACAGTTGCAAGTTTGCGCACTTCTGTGTTCTCGTGTCGTCCCCCTGTCACATTTTTAGCGCAGCAAAAGGACGATGCCGTACCAACTAGCCCCCATTGAATCCTTATTGAATCCTTATTGTGTAAATCTTTATAACAGCCAAAAGAAGTTAGTGTAATGATTTGTATTACATGCCAAAGACTGGGTAATTATGAAACACACCTGAAGAAGGCTCGAAAAAGTAACTGTTCAGCTGTATGAGCAAACAAATTCAGTATAAGAACACATAGCTTCGCATTGTCACCATGTTGTACTCGCCATTTATCAAAAGGTTTCAAGCGCGCAAATAAAATTCTTGGCGGGTGTAGAAGGATGATGTTCAAACGGAATGTTGCGTCATTATTTTAAGTAATGTAGAGCCGACTTAAGTATTTCTAATTTAAAGCTATTTTGATTTTTTTGCTGTTGTAGAGACTGCTAGTGATCAATAGCTCTCTACGTAGCGTGCAGAATGAAGCAACGAATGTTTACATTTCATTAAGAGAATAGCGAAAGACAGTTATTGTTTTTATTCGTCTTAGCGGAAGATAAAACTAAAGTTATCAAGCCACTCAAGTTGCCGAGCCACTCAAGTCATATAACGGGCAATTGCAGCAGTAGTGTGCGTACTCATGGAAGTTACCATAAATGCTAAGTGGCGGGGATATTCTCTCGAGGAATAAGGATCAAGGTGCACAGCGATAAGACAACCATAAGACTGCTGGGTCCTTGTCTGTTAAAACAAAACGTATGCAGATATTCACGTGGGAACATTAGGGAAGTAGAGAGGAAATTTACCTGGCTTGTTTTCGAAAAAAAAAACTCGCGAGATAGATTGCAAAACAAAAAAGGAACTTCCATCGATCCATTCATAAATCAGAGCTCGGCTAATATTCGTCTTTCCTCTACCTTTCCCTTTTTTGTGTGTAATACGCCCGGGGACACAGACGAGATGACGTGGGCTATGTA
>JALIZH010026802.1:0-22435 GCA_030522465.1 Rhipicephalus appendiculatus
ACGCAGAGCACAAAAAAGCGACGTTGCAACGTGGTCAGCGAAAGCGACGAACAAGCTCAACAAAACAATTAAAACGCATCAATACACGGCGAATACCACGGAGGAAATCGTCTTCGGCGGCACGGCGGCACACGCGACACACGATGGAGGAGTGAGCTACCGGAGCTACCACGGTTGCCAACAGATGCAGATATTTTGCACTATGTTTGAAGTGGAAATCATAGTGGCGGCCGTGACGTATTCGTCGCTGACAAAAATCTGTGCTTGAAGTAAAAACCACAGCCTTTGAGATTTGTGGCTGCGACTCGAGGAACATTCTGCTTTGAGGCGGGAGTATCTGTACCACGCTTATCATTAAAACACGATGATTATTAATTAAATATTCTAAATTAAAACATGTGCATCCTAATTGGCTCATGTAGGAAGCAGTGCGCTGCGGTGCGCCAACGTCGGAATGTAGGATGACTGCGTCACTTGAGAACTTGAGTGCGCTCGCAAATCCACCCTTGTCCTCGAGAGAGTGCGCAAGCATCGTGCGTTCTATGCGCCCCTCACTCCCCGTTCACTTTGCTTCTTTAAATTTAAGGGGGGGGAAGGGGGGGGGGGGAGACCGCAGTCTGTTCTGAACATCGCCTGGGCATGCTTTGGCGCCGTTAAGCGCTCTGGGCTCTAGACGCGTCTGCTTACAGAGGCGTCACTTGCAGGGGGTAAGAGTACAACGTATTCGCAATGCCCATAGACTGTCGCGCCCCTAGCGGAATTTAGGAGCGTCCTCTCACGGATGATGAGTAGGCGACACCATAGTATCCCTACGCAGTCGCTCACTTGTTCGGCTGTGTTAGCAGGAAACAAACACTACGAGTTTACATGTTTCCTGCATCAGTGAACAAACCGGGCCCTCCGTGACACAATAAATCTGATTCGTTCTTGCGAGACGCGAAGTTTTCGTGAAAATACGTGCCAACTCGCGTGTTCAACGATGACCCACATCGTACAAATATCAGCTTCGCGAGGTTTTGTGTAGCCACGTAGGTGACGTAGGTTAGTTAAACGCTGTCGTCTGACCTTCTCAGTTGAAACTCGCCCTGTTTTACTTGCATAAAACATTCGTCAGTGCTCTTGTAATGCATGAATTTATAACATTGTAGGCGGGAAGTCGCGCGAGCTAGCGATATATAACTGAGTAATCTCAAATTGGCCAGCGCTGCACCGCTTGTTTTTGTAGGTTTGTTGATAGATGGCAGCACTCTGCAAGCGATTTGTTTGTTGACCGGTGTGAGAGCAAGAAGTTCTGCGCGCCCAGATGATCTTGTGGAGGACTAATCGAGGTCCTTCGGCAGAGGAAATTCTTCAGATTGCTTGCAGCGATGATGTTAAGAGGAACCACCTTGACGTCGATGATTTTTCACTGGACGGAGAAGGCTGTGAAAGCGTGTGTGTGTGTGTGAGAAGGAGTGTGACAGCGACGGTGAACGATCAGCAGCTAACGCACGAGGAGCGAGTTGCACTTCACGTCCCCTCGTGCGCTAATGTTTTTTCACGCTCGTAAGTCACTTTGATTGTATGTAATGTATAGTACACTTCAGCGAGATCAAAATAAAAAAATTCCCCCATCTCCCGCTAAAGGGAACCATGTGTGGATGTGAAGCAGCGGGGGAGATAATTAGCTTGAGCGGGAGGAAAGTCGCCGCTCTCATTTCACGGCAGTGGTCCGGGCGCTCATCGCGGCGCTGCGCAGGAGAATGAGGCGCGCGCGCTCCGTCATTTTCATACCGCGGAACTACCGTGGCGCCCCCAGCGGAGTATGCAGCTGTCACACCAGTCATTCCGTAGAGGAAAGGACGGGAGGGACCGTAGGAGAGGAGAGAGAGGGGGATGTGCATGTGCTGTAGGGGTGTGGGACGCTCCGTATAGTAATTCCAAGAGGAGAGAGGGGGGAGAGAGGACGCGCATGCGCTCTGGGGATGTGGGACGCCGGAGCCGCTCCGTAGAGTAGGGTATTCCTAGAGGAGAGAGGGGGAGAGGACGTGGGGCCGCTCCGTAGAGTAGACAATTCCTAGAGGAGAGAGAGGGGGACGGCACGGTGTATGCGCTGTGGTGGTGTGGGACGCGGGATGGACTAAGCCCCCTCCAAACACACGCAAGCAAGATTAAGGAATGGGGTCAACCTGGGCGACAGACACCACCTGCCTTGCCACTGCTAAGGAGCCGCTCTGTGCTCTCGGCCATGACTCAAGGAATGGGGTCAACCTGGGCGACAGACACCACCTGCCTAGCCATTGCTAAGCAGCCTCTCTGTGTTCTTGGCCATAACTCTGATGACTGTGTTAGGGTTGACGGCCTTCATATTACTGCAGTGTTCTGGTTCGCATAATGGGCGCTTCCCTACTTCATGAAAGTGGCCGGACGCGGGACGGGGGACGGGGAACGGCGGACGTGGGACGCGGGAGGGACAGAGCCCCGACCGTAAGATGCTTCGCATCTAAAAAAGACATCGCATAGTCAGTCGAATGACCACAAGCTTTCGCCGAACACACCGTGGAATGTAGAAAGTTTGCTTCAATTCGCATAGCATTTGCGTATGAAAGATATATATGACTAGTGGTAATATAAGAATCATCATATGTAATGTACAGCATGACTTGCATGTCACGCTCATGGCGTGCTCCCGGCCGTTTCGTTTGCTTGATATACACCACAATCGGTACCGCATGATGTGACTATATGACAATCATAATTGGCAGCTGGTGACATGACAATCACCACTTGCATGTCATGTACAATGCCATTCGCATGTCATGCTCATGGTGCGCTTGCGTCTGGTGTGATAGCTTGATATACACTAAGATGGGTATTGCCCTGACGAAACGACATGACGAACACAAATGACAGGTTCTAACATGTAAATCATGACATTGGTGTTATGTACAGCATGATTTGCTTCTTGCTGGCTGCTTCGCATTACACCGAGTCCCACACAGCTTGGGATCTGCCGGTTCTTCTTTTTTTCTCTTCCAATGATTTCGGGACCTTATTTGACCATGGGTACAAAGTTTAACATTAATACTAAATTTTGTGCTTTTATCTCCCAAAGAACTACACATTATGTCAATGAAAGACGTCAAACTGAAGGGCGCCGGTAGCTTCCTCACTGTGGGGGCTCTTAGATGTGCACCAAAATCCAAGTACACGGGCTTCTAACATTTTGATTTTTATCGCCATGGCCAGGATGCCATCCTGCAACCGATGGGTCAGTAGTCAAACACCTGAGTCACTAGACAACCACTTCAGTTGCTGCAATGTTAACGCGATAGCGTTAAAGAGCTCGTTTCGCAGAAATTCCGGCGTCGGTGTCGTTGGTTGTGAGCGAAAAATCATCATCTTGTCCGTGACCAAAAAAATCGAGAAAGATGCAAATAAATTAAATAATAAAAATTTTGGGGTTCGAGTGAGGATCGAACCCGGGTCGTCTCCATGGCAAGCAAGTGTTCGACCACACAGCCATGCCTCTGCTTGGATATACTGTGAAAATAACTTCCTCTGCTTGGAAATGCAGTGAAAATAACTTCGATGCTTCGCAAACGCAAGCGTCCTTTATATAGGCGTCGCAATATAACATGTAATATCCCCAGGAATATTGCGTGGTACAAGCGTAAATTGCCATCGGGCGTCAGAATATGTGACTATCATAACGATTCCATAGTTTAAAGCCAGCCACCCATTACAAACGGCACACACCTTACTGCGCGTATTCCCTTAACACCACGTAGTGGGTGCATAGCAAGTTCGAAAACGTTTCCCACATTTGCCGCGCATAATTTCTCCTGGTTTAAACCATACTACCCATTACATAGTATGCACTAAGTGATTGAAGTACGCATTAGGGACGGATATCGCTATCGCGTTCAACTCTTAAAGGCGAAGCTTAAGGGTCCCCCAATTTTTTTATAAATTTTGTTTGGCCACGTCGATTTTTCAATTTCATCATTGTTTACGCACCCAATAATTTATTGAATTTTTCTTTGTTCGCAGGCGCTCAAAATACGATGCTTTTGCTCCAGCTTCATCTGATGGTCGATACATAAACTTATGTCAGTATGGATGGAACTTTCATGGTGTGTTACGAGTGCTGCTAAGAATATTCGGTTTAGATGATTTTCTAACATACAAATCATACAGCAAATATATGACCATTAATTTTGATAACATGCGTCCTCGTGAGTAGTTTTTACATGCCACTCTCATTCGAACATTTTCACTCGCTTCTTGGTTTCCATTTGTACGTAAATGTGTATATATATATATATATATATATATATATATATATATATATATATATATATATATATATATATATATTGTACAAAATAAGGTGCGTGTTTGGGCTAGTTGGTACTCCATTTGAACAGCTAAATAGCGCAACTTCAGGGACAAAAGACAAGAGAGTGCGACAGACACAAGCGCTGACTTTCAACTGATAAATAACTGCGTTTTTTGGGTGTATTGCATGATAGTGCCTTGTGATTTATTAATTTTTATTTCTTCTACAGAACTGGTTTTGTGCTTTTAGAGGGATGTATCTTATCACTTAGGGGTGGTTTGTGGTTCCGGGGTTGCGAAGCTGCGCAGGCGCGGGTCTACGCTTTATATTCATATGTTTCCTTATTAAAATTCAGTTGGAAGTCAGCGCTTGTGTGTTTCGCACTCTTTTGTCTTTTGTCCCTAAGTTGCGCTATTTAGCTGTTCAAATGTACAAAATAAACAGATTTTCTTCTCACCCAATGCTTACTATCGCTTGAACGCTGTGTGGAACAGTGTGAAGAGTATAGCATCGTGAGGAATGCTAAATAGAAAAGCCGAACAAAACGGCTGTACTTTTGCAAAATAAATGTCAACTGCGAAGATATGTCTTTGTGGTAGCCACGTGCCAATTACATTTGGTGACTCGTGTCAGATTTTCTAAGCTTAATGCGATGGCGGCGATGGCCATAGAGAAAAGATGAAAGCCTCTCCAATGATTTTATGTGGATCAGTTTCGATCAACAGAGGATATGCTGCTGGTTTAACCACGACATGGCTCCCTTTTTCTGTGCCGCTGGAAATGTAGTAAAACGAGCAAGCGAGCAAACGAGCAAGCTTCTTTCCCGTTCACATCATGTATGGGAGCCCCCCTGACAGTTTTTAACTTTGGGGCTCCTTGTGTATTACAAATTTTGTACGCGCTTTTCTGTAAACTAATATCCTTGATGTTGAATAAACTTGAACTTGAACTTAATGCCCATTGAGCACTGGTGTAACTTCAACCTCCGCAATATGCTGTTTTGCATTGCGGGTACACACTTACGTGTAGTTTATTGGTGTGCCTAATTACTTGGGCAACAGCTCGAGCATGGACATTCCAATTGAACATACCAGCATCGCCCACAAACAAATTTGATAGAGATGGTGGAAGTTCAGCTGGGTATGATGGGAAATATGGTGCGCATGCTGGCAATAATGGTGGACATCGTGGGACACTTGGTGGGTGTGCTTGGTGGGTGTTGTGAAAGTTGATGGGTGGGTGGACAAGCGGAAGTTATTATCTGTGGGTTGGTAGTGGCGGAAATTTAGATGTGTTGGGTGGGTGCTAGCTGCTATAAATATGATAATGAAGACATATGTTGCTGATTACGGAGACCTGTTGATGCACTGTATGTATGTTGCCCAGAACCATTCATTCAATAAAATCTTTGAACTTTCGGTACGCAACTTTGGGCTCTGGGACATTCTGTATAAAATGTGAGCATGCATGCACAGGCGTTACTTTAGCTGACATCAGAAGTGAGAAAAAGTGACTCCTGAAGCAACGAGAAACACCCGTGATGCACACCAGTGACAAAACATTAACAAATCACATAATGCATAAACGATAAAGTACATCCCACCAAAAATGGCATTTTGCGTCTCTTACGTACTTGGTCTGATCGCGCACAGGCAGTACGATGTCCTTTCTCACATATTGTTGTACGCGATGGTTAGAAACCACTCAGCCGAACGGAGTCGAGCGTGTTGTTTGCTCGCCGATGTACTCACATGAGAACCCTGGTGAAGAACCATAGGAACCCCACCCTTTTATTTGGTGGTGATTACATTTTTGGCTCTTTACCGCTTTCCAAAAACACATTTCACCCTCAGCAACCCCCTTAATAAACCTCTAGAAAAGGGACCGAGGTGTGTGACCGAGCTATTTGGTATTCCATAGCCGCGTGAACAGCGCAGGAGAGACATGAGGAAATTTGGCTCTCGTGTTTTCGTTGTTGTTTTATCGGGTTCATCAATTTTATTTCGAAGTCAACGCTAGTCCTCATCGGTTACTCGTCCTTGTGTGTGTTCCACACACTGTTTACGTAGCTATATAAAGGAAGCCTCCATAATGTACCTCCGGGATACTTTCGGGCGCCTTATGAAACCTGACATGGCGACATAGGTATTTGCGTGCAAGATGACGAAATACACGGCATTGAGGCAGCATGTCACAGTGAGGCGATGAAGCGGACACAACTGAGGCACAATTTGAACTTATATCAAGAAGCCTCACTGTCGAGAAAATGTCGCTGTTTTCACCACTGGAAAGTAGCAGCAGGCGAATACGGAGTTCACCTGCCGTAAACGCTTCATCTGAGTTATCCAGCTTCCCCTTAAAATAATGCTATCAAGTTCACAGCTGAACGTCCGTGCATAAATGTTACAACCAAGCAAGTCACACCGGGCTAAGTAAACAAACACACGGAAAGGAGTAAACCATAGGCGTGCGCAGGGTTCCCGTTCAGGGTGGGCGAACGTTCGTCGCAGCACCCCCCTCCCTATTAGGTCAATGTATGGAGCAGATTTTCCGCCCCCTCTTAGGTGACTACGGGGGAGCGGCCACTCCCCCTGCCCCCCTCATGCGCACGCCTATGGAGAAAACCATACCTATTCACACGAAGAAAACTCAATTAGAACTGATCCGAAGGCTGTAATACTCACAACACCGGTACACACATCGTTCGCGCTCATTCACGTTGGTTCGCGCGCACTGTCTGTTTTTCTTTGGTGGTCGCACACCCAGCGCTGTTCGACAGCCGCCAAAACACGGCCCTACAGCACGGCGCACAAGGACGGGAATGTAGCCTTGAGACATCCCCTTTTCCTCGAAGACGCTAGCAGAATGGAGGGAAAATGGCACGACCCGCGGGCTCAACCTGGGGGCCGGGTCTTAACGGCCTTTACTCTGTTGCCACTTATAAATGCGAGCACGCCACGCAACTACGTGGACTGAATGTAGAAAAAATGAAACAATGTGAAATTTAGCACATACGTTATTGAGACGGCTCTTGTATACTCTTGTATCGTTATCATGATACAAGAGTATCGTGATTGTATTTCGCAGATACTTTCGAATATCTGTATTTCAGTATCGTGACACATTTGAAAAATGTATTTGTATCTCAGTAGTGAAATATTTTTACGATGTAGCGATTGTATCGCGATACCATGCTGGACACCGGTATCTCGTTAGTTTTTTTTTTAAATGCGAAGCATTTCTTAGCGAACTTCGGCGACTTTGAGCGTATCTATCTATCTATCTATCTATCTAGCCGCCTACGACTTTGTGCTCTCCTGGCCGTATCGTTAATGGGATTTAAACAAAAATTGGTATGGAATAACATGACTGTATGACAAACAGGAGTGACTGGTCATATCATGAAAATCATGACTAACTTGTCATGAAAACTATGATTTACACGCCATGACCATAGTGCTCCTGAGGACGTTTTACTAACTTGATATATCCAAAAATTCATACGACGAGACATTTCGGCATGACCAACATAAATGCCAGGTGGAAATATGAAAATCATGACCTGCATGTCATGTACAACATGATTTACATGCCACGCTCATGGCGCGCCGACGGCCGTTTCGCTAGCTTGATGTACACCAAATTTGGTATTGCGTGAGGTGACTGTATGACGAACGTAAATGCCAAGTGGTAATATGGAAATCATGACATGTCATGTGCAACATGACTTGCATGCCACGCTCATGACACTCCCGTGGCAGCTTCGCTAGCTTGATATACACCAAGTTTGGTATTGAGGGACGTGACTGTATGACGAGCATAAATGACAGGGTGGTAATATGAAAATCATGACCTGCATGTCATATACAACATGATTTACATGCCACGCTCATGGCACGCTGACGGCCGTTTCGCTTGCTTGATATACACCAAATTTGGTATTGCGTGACGTCACTGTATGACGAACATAAATGCCAAGTGGTAATATGGAAATCATGACATGTCATGTGCAACATGACTTGCATGCCACGATCATGGCACTCTTGTGGCCGATTTCGCCAGCTTGATATACACCAAATTTTAAGGTGAAAGCCTTTAATGTCTCATGCTCACGTCCGCTTGTGCGTCCGGTCATCTGTCCGTCCGTCCGTCCGTCCTCCAGCCATGCCCTGGCACAGTGCCAGTTGGGCGCCGGGGCGCACGAACGGACGCCGGTAGCATTGTACTCTACAGCCATAGGCGTGCGCACGAGGGGGGCAGGGGCGGCCGCCCCCTCAAATCACCTAAATTAGGGGGCGCAAAGTCTGCCCCTTACATTGACTTAATATGGAGGGGTGCGCTGCGATGAACCTTCGCCCCCCCCCCCCTGAAGGGGAACCCTGCGCACGCTTATGCCTACAACGCTCGCGCTTTGCTTGCGTAGCGTCGCTTTGCCCAGCGTCTGTAATCATGCAAGGAGGGAGACGCGCACATCACGTTCCATTCTGACCGACCCCTTCTCAGTGGGCACAGGCGTTCGAGGAACACACTTTGGAATTAACAGCGTGTCCGTCAATTTAAACGCTGGAACGCGGATGGCGTTTGCACGTTGCGCAGAGCGCGAGAATACGAACGCATGCGAAACGGAGGCAGATTGGTCTCGCGTCTCGCTGCGATTCGAGGCAAAAAAATTAAGCGAACATAAATGGCTGGTGGTCACATGAAAATCTTGGCATGTATGTAATCTACAATGTCATTTACATGCCACGCTCATGGTGCGCTTCCGTCCAGTTCGCTAGCTTGATATGCACCAAAATTGGTATGGCGGGATATGACGATATATCGAATATAAGTGGCAGGTGGTAACATGAAAATCTTGACATGCATGTCATCTACATTGCCATTTACATGCCACGCTCATGGTGCGCTTGTGTCCAGTTCGCTAGCTTGATATACACCCCAAATTTGTATTGCGTGACGTGACTGTGTGACGAACACAAATGACTGTCCTAACATGTAAATAATTACATGCATATTATGTACAGCATGATTTGCTCCTTGCTGGCTGCTTCGCATCCCATCGATTCCCACAGTGCGTGGGATCTGCCGTTTTTTTTTTTTGAAAATGATCTTAGGCGTGTCTCCGAAAGGGAGAGATTTCTTTTCTTTCTGTGTGTGTTAAACAAGTAAAAACGCACGCTGTTAGATGACATAGAGAGTGCGGCGACGGTCTCCCATGTGACAAAGCAGCCGGTGCCGCCTATGGCAGAATCGTCCGCTGATCGGCCTCTCCCGAAAGAAGTCGCTGTCTTGGCTCTCTCTCAAGAAGAGTGCAGCACGAGTAAATTTTGTTTTTCGGGCGTCTAGCCAACTCTTCACAACCCCCCGCGCGGAATACGCCTTAAACAGAGGTTTCGCGCACGTTCAACTCTCAAAGCGGAGGGCACTTCTAAAAGCATTTCCCATAATGGCGGTGGAAGTGACTGATGGTCGCTCTCTTTGGCGCGCTTTCAGCCACCCCTCCAGCATGTCAGGGTGCATTCCTAGTTGAATTACAAGCGTGAAACGGTCGTTTGAGCTACCAGGCTCCCCGCACCGCCGGAGCAAACTTCATCTGTTGGGGCTTGATGAAGTGAGCGCTGGTAGCATAGGTGGTGTCTAAAGCTTTATTCAAATTTTGATGGAGCATTATGACAGCCCCCACGAGGAGTGACCTTTACGGCCCAGGCGACGGTTGGTTGCTGTTTGATAGACCTTTTCGTAGGAGAGAAAAAACGCCGCCATACTGCGCTGCGCAGTATGGCGCAGTATGACTTGTTAAAAGATAGATGGGTGAGGTGGTGGCAGTGATTGGAAAAGACCCGGCGGAGGAGTCAAAGGGCGCGTGTAGCGTTGACAATGTTCGCAACATGCGGCATAGTGCTTGACTGTGTCTGGCATTCTAGGCCAGCAAAAGCGCTCTTGCGTCTGATTGAAAGTTCTGATTACCAGCTGTCACATCATTTTGCATGGCTCCCAGTATGTCTAATTGTAGACTCTGTGGCACGATCAGATGGAAGCGTGCGCCTCTAGCCGAATAATTGGTCTTGTAGAGAAGGCCGTCACGGACACAAAAGCGGCCGGTGGCTCCAGAACGCGATGGCGTTACAAACATTGGCTCCAAACTAATATCTGTTTTTTTTTGTTCTTCCTTGAAAGTAGTGGAGTCTGGTAATGTGGAAGGGGGCAAAACAGTCATCATAACTGTCTTCGTCACAATCTGTCCTCGTCAGAGGAAGGCGGGAGAGACAGTCGGCATCTACGTGGCGGCATCCAGACTTGTACGAGATATCGAAGTCGTACACTTTGAAGTCGAAGAGCCCGACGTGCCAGTCGACCACTCGGGTCACGGAGATTCGCCAGCCAGCATAAAGCGTGGTGGTCAGTAACGATAGTGAACGGGCGTCCATTTATATAAGGTCGAAATTTGTGTGTGTACCGCGAGAACAGCTGTCAAGCATTCTTGTTGAATCACGGTATAGTTGCGCTCAGCCTTATTGAAAGGGCGACTGGCATAACCCACTAAGTGCTCAGCTCCTTGATGACACTGCACTAACACGGCACCAAAGCCGATCCCACTAGCATCAGCGTGCAGTTCCGTTGGCGAGGGCGCATCGAAATGACGCAGTATGAGCCCCGACATGAGTAGAAACTTTAACTGGCGGAACGCATCATCGCAAGCCCAAGTGCAGTTCAAAGGGACGTCTTTTTGGAGAGGACATGCTAGGAGGCGCACCACGTCGGCGAACATTGGAACGAAACGACGAAAATTTGAGCATAAGCCCAAGAAGCCCGTCGACTCCCGCACCGACTTTGGGGGTTTGAAAGCGCTGAAAGCCTCAATCTTTCGTTGGTCTGCACGCACGTCGTTTTTGTCAACGAGGTGTCGAAGTACTAATGTCTCTGTTTCACCGAAACGACATTACTTTGAGCTTAGAATTAAGCCGGACTTTTCAACACAATCCAGAACAACACCGAGAAGTCTGTTATGCTCATTGAGTGTGCTGCCGAAAACCCCCACATCATCTAGGTGTCACTAACAAATTTCCCATTTTAGTCCACGAAGTATCATTAGTGTCCATAAATCGTTGAAACGTTGGTGGGCCATTACAAAAACCGAACGGCATAACATGAAACAATAAAGGCCGCCATGTGTTACGAAGGCAGCTTTCTCTTAGTTGTATGGGTGCATGGGTATTGGCCAATACCATGATCGAAAATATAATGACAAAAATTAGGCAGCAGATTGTAGGCAATCAATGACATCATCAATCCTAGGAAGCGGATACGCAACCACCATGATCCACCCTTCTTCCTTACTAAGATCACAGGTGCTGCCCACGGACTATATGGCTCTTAGACAACACCTTTTCGTAACATATCGCTTACCTGTTCTGGTAGAACCGTCTTCGTGGTAACGTTTTTGCCGAATGGGGCGTGCCAAGCTGGTGTCAATTCTGTTATGACCTCGAGAACGCGGTAGTGAAGTATCCGTGTCACCTTGTGTGAAATCGAACACCGAAAGATGTGTCAGAAGGACTCGTGCAAGAGCGTGGCGTTCATGTGAGGGCAGCGACTTGCTGATCATTGGTGAGACCTTATCTTCAGAACTGCTTCGTTGGGGGTCGCTTGTTTGAGACTGGCGCTCCTCTGTCTCTTTCCTCCGCCCCTTTTTCATGTTTCTAGTTTTGCGCCATGTACACAATGTTCAGCAAATTTGAGATTGCTCCTCCTCGCTTAAAACGTAGAAAGAGCTGTAAGTTACGTCGTCGAACTCAACGAGCTTCATAACGCACGGGAGAATAACAGGCACCGAAGAACAATTGAATGCCTACAAGCTTGAGGTGTCCTTCACAACTGTCACGAGTGAACGTGGCACAAGTACATTTTTCTTCACGGAACCCTTCGCAAATGGTTGAATTTGTACGACTAGCAATGAAAGGGTGGCAGCAGCAACATTAACAGGAACACGTGATAGAGACCACGGCGCTATAAGCGAATTGTTCGATACGATGAATTGTCTTTCTCTGGTAAAGATGTGTCGGAAAGAGTAGGGAAAAGCGCGCTATTCATTGTAATTCCGCCTGTGCCACAGTTGACGGAAGCGCCACAATCCTGAAGAAAGTCGATCCCGAGAATCACCGCTGACATCACGAGATGTCACACCACTATCCCGCTGGAACAGAACTTTCCGACTCAGCCTTTCTTTGAATCTCACTCATGACGGAAACCGTAGCACCAGTATACACTAAAGCCGTTGCAGGTACAATATTAGCACACACGTTTTGTACTTGACTATCATAATAGGAAGAGGAGTAGCTCCCAGAGACAAAGACTGGGCGGCGCCCTTACTTCCATCGGCCGCGCCGGATAGTGTCCCGACGATGGCGGTGGCGTAGAACGTCACCATGGTGACGGTGAACGGTGTTGACGACTGGTCGGTGGCGTCAGGCTGCGGTCTGAAGCCGCTGGAGAACCACTCATTCTGTTGTACTGACGGAAAGAATTCTTGGGTGGCGAGCCTGTGGTGTTTACTGCCTGAGGTTCTGTCGGCAAATGATCGTCATAAATGCCTTGTTGAAGGTCAGGCGAAGTCGGTGGTGGGCCGTATCTTGTCTGGCGGCGCCGGCGACAAAAGTAGAGATGTGATCTACGGCACCACAGCTGTAGCTGACAGACGATAGGCGATCCACGTTGTAGGCTTCGTGATAAACTCTAGGATGCTGCATATAAAAAAGGCGGTCTTCTGACTGCCGAGTCATGGTCGTATCCCTGCGAGTGCGTTGGTCGTGCGTCATGTCGCGGGGAAAAAACTTTGGTGCTGTCGCAGCTGGTCGACTCGAAAGATTGCGCTGCCTGACATGACCGACACTGAGGCAACAGTGGATGCATTTTTGCGGGGTTGGTTATAAGCACAACCGAGCTGTTGGGCGTCGGCCGACTTTATGTTCCTTTCAAGTTGTTCGCGGACAGTTTGTCTTAAATTTTCCGCAATGTCAAAGTGAAAACTGTAGCCTGTCCTCAACGGTTGCTACGGTCGCAACATTTGCTAACCTGCCAAACTTTGGCGTGATGCGGTGGAGCTTCAAGGCCTCAAATGTACGCAATGCTTAATGACATCAGCGTCGGGTGTGAGACTCTCCTTGGCGATCAAGAACCCAGTCACTACAGCACATGAACCCAATATTGTTTATACGCTGGCAAACGATGGTCCGATAAAGTCCCAGTCATGCCACTACAAAACTAATGTAGCAGAGCCAGTTTATCAGGATGCCAGGAATGGTCCATCGTAGCCAGCCAAAATACATTATTGGTACTGCCATTGTACAAAGACGGCTACAAAGGGCCGTCGTAGGCAGCCAAAATACAACATTGGTACCGTCATCGTACAACGATGGCAACAAAGGGGCCGTCGTAGCCAGCTAACATGCAATATTGGCACCGCCATTCTATATGGACGAAAATGAAGGCCCATCATTCTCAGCCTACATAATATATTGGCTCAGCCCACCTGTAAGGACGGCAACAATGGAATACCATTGCCAGCCAATGTACAATATTCGCAATGTCATTTCATAAAGAGGGCAAAAACAGTCTCTCTTTGACAGTCAGCTAACAAAACTGGAACTTCTAATACTGCGTTGGCGTTCCATTACGGAGTAGGCATTACTGAGTTGGCATTAGGTAAGGTGCAAATTAGAAGCTCTATAGTTGAACAAAATTAGTTTTGCAGATGTTCAGCAAAGATGCTGGAAAGACCAGAATGGAAAAGGAAAAGTGAATGAAATTGAACTTTGCAACGCTTGTTAAAGGATGATGTTAATTTTGCGATACAGCCAGCATAGATACCACAACTGTAAAAACAACAAAAAAAAGCCTTAAACCATTCCTCTTACATTGATTGACGCTGTATGTAGATAATGACAACAATAATAATGCTAATTATAGAAAAATTGGTGGACCCTGAAGCTTCCCCTTTATGAGTTGAAGGCGATAGCGATAACTTGTCCCTAGTGCGTACGTGAATCGTGCACACTATGAAATGGGAAGCGTCCTTTGAAACACGAGCATTTATGGGCAGGAAGTGTGAGAAATGTTTTCGAATTTGCTATGCCCCCCACTCGTGTTCTTACGGGAGTACGCGCAGTAACGTGTGCGCCTTTTGTAATGGGTGGACGGCTTAGAACCACAATGTCGTTACAATATTCCCATCTTCTGACGCCCGATGGAAATATACACTTGTACCACGCAGTACTACTGCGAAATTACATGTTGTATTGTGACGCCTGTATACTGGACGCGTATGTTTGTAAAGCATGAAAGTTATTTTCATTGCATTTCCAAGCAGAGGAGGTTATTTTACATGTAATCCCAAGCAGAAGCGTGGCTGCGTGGTAGAACACCTGCTTGCCAAGCAGACAGCCTGGGTTCGATCGTCATTCGGACCTGGAATTTTTATTATTTATCTTTTTTGCATCTTTCTAGATTTTTCGGTCATGGACAAGGCGATTATTTTTCGCTCACAAGCAATGACACCGCCGCCAACACCGACGCCGACGCCTGAATTTCTGCGAAACGAGCTCTTTAACGCTAGTGCGTTAATAATATTATATTATTAATAAACTGGCAAGCCTGTGCGAAACGCGTAGCACAGTCCCAGAAAAAAGCTGGAAGAGCGACTTTTCTAAAGCTTTTAGGAGCTAGCTCCTTATTCTCGCACCTTGTGCGGCGGCGGCGGTGGCGGTGTGTACACTTCTCTGGTCAGTCCAACAATGCTCACTAGATTGCGCGCCGCCGCTCAAGGCGCCGGCTTTCCGATGATTTCAAAAATGCTCACTAGATGACGGCGCCGCTCAAGATGACGCACACCCCTCTCAGCACGTGCGCTTCCTTTCTCTTCGCCGGGAACTCTCGCAGTGAACACTCTTCGTTACCGCAAATGAGTTCTTCGGAAACCAGCAAGGTGGCGGGAGGGTTAACAAAGAAGAAAACACAGCATATCCACGGAGTGAATGATGATGAGTGGGCGAAGCTGCGGAGGTTCATCGGTAAACCGTGAATCTTCTGTGAATTCTGGCCGGTACATCATCACCGACGTGAGATCGGGCGCGTTTATACTAAAGGTTCGATAAGAGTTATGGTGACTGAAGCAATCATGGTTACACCGTGAAGTCTTCAGTGGTTTCGCCCAGCAGTAATCAAAGCGATAGTGTGTGTGAAATTTTATTCAAACTTCAACGACCGGTCGTCGTCCATGGTCCGCCAAGCAGCACGATCCGGCAAGCGCACTCGTACGGCGGTCCGCGCAATCGGAGAGCAGCTGCACCGCAAACGCCATCTAGCGTACCTTCACCCAACCGCCATATTGTACGCCTGTCTATGGGACAGCGCCCTCTCGGAAACAAGACGAGAACTGGAGATGACGACACCATATCCACAGAGTGAATGATGATGAGTGGGCGAAGCTTCGGAGGTGCGTCGGTAAACCGGTAATCTTCTGCGAATTCTGCGCAGTACATCATCAACGACGTGAGATCGGGCGCATTTATACTAAAGGGTCGATGAGAGTCATGGCGACTCGCAGCTCACTTTATTTTTACATGTACGTTGGGAATTTTTTTTATTCTTTAATCACGCACAGGAGACATCTCAAACAGGCCCTACCTTGGAGGTCGAAATCCAGTGCCTACTGGCTACTCAGAATGCACGGACAACCGAGGACAGTCGAGGTGATGCCACAAGGAGCTTCGCCCCCTAAATATATTCATCATATACAAGTACCGCCATCTAGCGGACATTCCAAGAACTAAACGAAAGGTGGCTACCTACAACTACATACATCGAGGACGCGCGACCCACGGTTTAAGGAGCTTCGCCCCCTAAAAATAGACAACCACTCGTTTGTAGCACGAAGCCACAAGGAAATCCGTACGGATTTCTCAGAAAGAAAAACTTTTAGTTGTCGAAAAAATTCGTCCTGGTCCGGGTTGAACGACCCACTCGTTACGCAACCCCGGACCAGGGACGAATTTTTCGGCAACTAAGAAGTTTTCTTTCTGAGAAATCCGTACGGATTTCCTTGTGGCTTCGTGCTACAAACGGGTGGTTGTCTATTTTCCCCTTTGTTAACTCTTCGTTACCGCTCGGCTGCATGAACACCGCAGAAGCCAGGGCAGCAGAGCGGCCGGCTCGCAACGCAGCAGCAGCTAGGGCTCGCCGCCGGAGCGCCGCACGTAATGTATGTGTCACCTCTATATATGATGGTAGGAGATGTGTACGGAGGATTCGCGGGTTACCCGATCATCTCGGAGCAAGGTCCTCTAACATGATTCACTTTGTAGATATGGCGGTGTTTTTTTTAGACTCTCTTGGGGCAACTACAAGCAACTTTGCATGGTACCCACTACGCCATAAATCATGATAATTTGTGTGTAATGGGGAAGCGTCCACTATGCCATTAATCGTTATGAACCGCAAAAGCGCGGTACCCGCTACACACTTGTAACGCATTATGTGCACTTTGTTGATGCTGTGGCTGACGACGAGGAATTATGACTGAAGCTTTTCTAAGGGTTGGAGAATTGAACGACCCACTCGTTACGCAATTCGCATTGTGTGACGCCTGGTTGTTACTTTACTGTTATAAAACGCTTTACAACACATGTTAATGTTGTTAATTAATGAAAACACATAAATGTTGTTTTCATTCATTCATTCAACACATGTTAACGCGATTCCTTACCCGACATGAAGCCTACATAGGGTCACTTTGTAACGCACTTTCAAGCACCGCCGTAGTTCAGTGGTAGAGCGCTGGGCTGGCACACAGAGGGCCCGGGTTCGATTCCCAATATCTCATAGGTATTTTTTATTTGTATAGCTTTTTTTTCTTCGCGCGATAGCGGTTACGGAGACCGGCGGGGGACAACTACAGCGCAAAAACGGCCCTTGTTGTAATGTCACAACAGCGTTCGCCGTAATAATAGTATTAATGATATCTGGGGTTTTACATCCCAAAACATCGATATGATTATGAGATACACCACTGTATGTAGATAGCGTTGATGCGTTAATAGACTAGAACAGAATTTTAGTTGGTTTCGCAATGTGTTCTGATGGTTTTATTAGCGGCGAACAATCCGAATATTTCATATGATTTCAGCCGCACCACGTACGTTTGGGTTTGATGCGCTACTGGGTTGGATACAGGATCGTAGCTTTTTTGAGCGCGCACTACAGCGCTGCGCTGTCCAAGACTGCGGTATCGCTCGCGGAATCTCCAAATGAGGGATCAGTTACGTTGGCAATCTCAACGCATCACGCAACCAGATGTATTCACTTCAAATAAATGAAACTCGGTTTTCGGGAGGCCGGAGAAGGAGAGTGACACCATGTTGTTCTCAGGAATTTTACGTCCTCTCCTCCCGGCAGTGGGGGTAGCATGGTGGTGGCTGGTCATAAAACATTTTTCACTTGATGGCTGCTCCGCCCACGATTGATTTGAATTCTCTTGAAAACGAGGTGCAAGAGGGCAGGGAACGCGTACCTCGGAATCTGTACGTGGAATGTGTTGAAATCCTGAAATTCAGAATTAATATCTGGATTTGTAACGCTCAAATTTTCAATAGTTGTGAAGTTATCGCATTCTTTCAAGCTCGCCATAGTCACCATTTAATGAATAAATAGGCCATGTACTTTCTGGTAGTTCACGGCTGATATGAATTACAGTTGTATCAAATGCCTGTTCAAGTGTAGACGTTGATGTATTTCATTTTTTACCACTCTTCATTCTTTGCTCAATTTCTTTTGAACCTTGGGTCTACTGACAATTCAAATAAGCCCTAACAGGGAGGGATTTCGGCAGTGTGTGTTTGTAAGTGATGCCTTTCCCGGGATTAGTAATATAAGACCGCCATTCAAAATAATTAGCGTCGGTTCTATGCAGTTTTTATCTGCGAGCAAGCGATCAGCAGAACAAGGGATGAAATTCCAAATTATTTTCAAAACTTCCAGTATATTTCCCATATGTACACTGTACAGTCGCGTTCACTATGAGTTGCAACACGCTGTCTTTGCTCAAAATAGCGCCAATACTGCAATGTGGCACCTACGTAGAAAAAAATAGTGAATTAAACTCTCTCACTTAGCGGTACTCTGAGCCAACTTAACGTTTGTCGCTGTCATTATTCGGGCATGGCGTCACTTTAACCACAGCCAGCGTGTTGCAACTCATATTGAGCGCGACTGTACATTCAGAATAAACATCTGTTTACCCTGAGCACTTCTAGGTGATTATACGTGCTACCTACATAAATGCAAAAGCTTGCGCAACAAGCATTCATTTACCCGCGCAAAAAATCTAACCTCACGGCAAACTGCACGTTCAGTTGAAAGCGTCGGAAAGATATCGGCGTTGCCAATGAAAAGTGTGGCAAGAACCGGTGTTAAACGATGGAAAATAAAGAATGATTGCACAGCCAACGAATATGGCTGGCAAGAATTATTGGAGCTGCCAATATTTATACCATGTTGGCGATACGTACGACGGACAATGTTGGCTTAAGCGACTTTGAATATCTTGGATGTACTATATTGGCCGCACCCCCTCTTTGCGAATATTGGGCATTGATTTACTTCCAATATTGAACCAATGCTCATTTAGGGTGTAGCTAAGCCCCAAAAGCCAACGTAGGACCAATACATCTGCGGGGTGCACTATCTTCTTCTTACCCAAATTCTAAACCACTTCCCCCCCCCCCCCAATTGTTTGCCAACCATCGTCCGAGATTTGTCAAATGGTGGCGTGCTGTCTGTGTAGTTGTATACGTTTTCGGCGATACCTTTTAGAAGGTGCCCAACCTTGTCCTCTACGGACACTCGAGGACTCACGGTCTTACACAACTTGAGGATTGCCTCTATGTACGTAGTACAGGTCTGACCTGGTACTTGGGCCCGCTGAAACAATGTCCGCTCCGCCCGCTTCCTTTTCGTAGTTGAATCTCCAAAGCACTCTGTGATTTTGGTAGCAAAGCGATCCCAGGTTGTTAACGATTCTGCGTGGTTCTCAAACCACACCAGAGCTGTGCCCATCTGGAAGAGAGTGACATGCTCTAGCTAAGCCATGGGGTACCAGCCGTTGCATTTGCTTACACGCTATTAGTGTGTGAGCCATTCCTTCACGTCCTCGCCGGGTTTACCAGAGAAAGGGCGTGGCTCCGCCTGACGCATCGAGGCGCCTCTTGTCCGCGCCGGAGGATTCGGGGATGACTGTCGGTAGCCGTTGTTGGACATCTCAATCCCCGCTGGGGTCGGAGGTAGGCGAGCGAGGCGTCTGCTTTGGCGTACATCGAGTGGTAGCGACCCTGTCGTCTTGGGCGAAGTACCCCGCACCTCCACCACAAAACTGTTACGGGTACGGTTGTATTATGTTTATTTACAGGGGTGAGGTTCATGGTCGGGCAATGATGGCATCGGTAGGCTGCACCAGTTCACGTCCTCCTCGTCTTCTGTTTAGTCGACTCCATACCCGTTGCAATATTTACAAACGTCGATGTCGAGGAGAGGATATGTGGCTCTAAAAGATGATCGAAAATTGATGCGTGGCTACCCGAATCAGCTGTGAAAATGGCTCAAAACTACCGCACTTGCTCCCAGCTAAAGACCTCAATGTTGAAGAGCCCGGTAACAGTCTTATCAAACCTCATTGCCATGATATGGCATTGCAAAAACATAGTCGCCAGACAAGCGTAGGATTTATGTACTTACAGGTTTGTTGAATAAAAAATAACTTGTTACGCTGACTCTACCACCAGTCAGAGTTTCCTCTTGCAATGCTTTATTTTAGACCAAAGGTATAGAAAAGTCTACGGAGTACTCATATTGCCCAGTTTTCTACTGGTTTGTCTGTCACATTCTCTTCTTGTGAAGAAAAAAGTGTTTCACATAATTTCATATTGCGCCAACCAGCGCAGTCTCAGTGAAGAACACAATTTGATGAGTTGTCCATTTCAAGCATACAAATGTTGTTAACAAATATCAATAAAATAAAATGTAAGGCACATGTATCTAGACAAAGATAAATTGTGGTAAGCTAAAGAACTGTCATTTCATTAAACTTCTTCCACACTCAGAGATTCCGCAGAAGTGAGTCACCATCGATATGATTTTTGACAGCCAAAAAGAAGTATATGCCACACTCCTATTTGCGGCCATTGCTACAAAACATACACATATATTTTAGTTTTTTTATGATTTTGAGGCACAAAACACTAATAAGCACACAAGTTAGTGCATTCATTATGACCGACTGAGTAGCTATTCAATTTGGGCAACAATTTAATAATAAAAATAGTGTCATAAAACAGTCTAAAAGGAGGTTTCTACTGCTGCTTATCGTCACAAGTTTGATCGCCCTTTTCTAAGGCAGATTTCAAAACAAGTACATCAATCAGAGAACGAAAATTGTAGTGATGCACCACATGATATAAGGCAATCTGTCAGTGACCCATCAGTCAGCCTATAAAAAACACACCACACTTTTAAAACTGGGCATTGTTGCGGTGCGCGTGTGCACATTCCGATAAAGGTGGATTTTTTTCATTGTTTTGACTCTACTTAAAATTGAATGATTGTTTTGATTCGAAAAGCTTCCACGAGTCCTATTGCGATTGCTTTCTTGTACTTGAGTCATCATGCTGTTTCGTGCAATTGTCAATTAGCGTAGCATTCCAAGCTGTCAGTTTCTTCATGAACAATGGTGAGACATGTTTCTGCCCAAAAAAATAAATGCACTAAAGCAATGCAAATAGAAATTACGATAATCGATTTTAATGTGTAAGGTATATAAGTAACAACCCCTTCAAGCCAGTCTGCAATGATAGAAAGGAAACAATTGTGAAAACCATCCTAATCGAAATTCGGAAAGTACATTTACCAAAAAGAACACAGTATTACTTACAAAAGATGTGTGCCTTCAATTCTTCGAGTAATTGTATTGCCGTTGTTTTAGTGCGTAATAATGTACAGCTCACATGCAAATGAAATACCGTGCATTTCTGCTGTGAATTTGTGTCGTGTAACTCTTAAATTCTGCCATGTCAAACTCAAAAAATTACCATCACTTTTCAGGTGTAAATAATTACATTAAAATAAGTTTAACCTGCCTGATATAGATTTGAGAAAGGTAACTCCATCCTTGTTGCAAGTTCTCCGATAAGGAACTTCATAGTATGGTATAGATTCATGATGGTACCACGGAGTGGTACCAGGTAGGCTTCAACAAATATTAAGGATTTGTTTTATGTTCCACTTGGCACTGATTACAAAAAATTATGTAGCTTTGAAGATCTGTGCACAAATGATGAACAGGCACTGTACACCTCAGGAAGCATTTCTTTTGTGTGTTCACATTGCCACAAATGCATTCATGCCGCAGGTAGCTCTGCGCTGGCAGGAGGTGCCGAGAGTGTATTAGAAGAATTCAACAACTCTAGGAGAGAACTGAGTGTGATACGTAATGTTGAAAGTCATAACAAAAGAGAATTGACTTCAAGCTCGCATTGTTCACTATGACAAAGCAATATGCTGCAAGGGTCCACAATGTATAATTGTGCTTCTTGTACGGCCGAAAGCGATGTAGCATTCTTAAAAAAGGAGAGAGCGCCGTAAGAGCAGCATCTTACTTTCGATGCGTACGACAGCTTTAAAGCGCTGCTGAAGGAAAGTTCACACCAGTTGAAATGAGAACAGCCTAAAAGAATACAATAGTAAGAAAAAACACCACAAGCCATGGCGTCATTGGCACAGCTGCAGGGTACTTTGTAACGCCTTCAATTTTTTCGAAATTATCTACGTGTGCATACACACACACACGCACCGCCCACACACACACCTGCACGCAACCACACGCACACACACATAACACACACACGTACAAAAATGGACAGAAAAGGGTACAGTATGACTCGACCACTTCCAATGAAAAAACAATTCATGCCATACCCCCCTGCATGGTGTGTATTTGGCTGTGTTGTTCTCTGTCACTTACATTGCGACACTGTAGCAATAATAAGCAAATTATTTTGCTGTACAAGGGTG
>JALIZH010026804.1:0-63835 GCA_030522465.1 Rhipicephalus appendiculatus
CGTTGTTGACCGATGCGAATGATACACTGTAAAAAAAATTACTCCCAGGTGGGAGTAAAACGCCTGTCCTCTAGCGACCCCCTGTTCGGAGTAATTTTTCCTCCGGACCTCCGGAGCAAAGTTCTTACTCCGGCTGGCCGGAGCAATTGCGTGGCACAGCCGGAGTACTTTTCAATGATATTTCACTCCGGCCGACCGGAGTGATTGCGTGGCGCCACCGGAGCACTTTTTACCGGCATTTTGCTCCGGCTGGCTGGAGGGAATGCGGGGCACCTCCGGAGTATTTTTCGCTGCTTTTTCACTCCGGCTATCCGGAATTTTCGCGTGGCACCTTCGGGGTATTTTACGAATGTCCTTACTTCGTCCGGACTGATTGCAGTGCGATGGATCACGAGTATTTTTTTTTTAATTCTTTGCTCCACTGTTTGTTTATTCTATGCTGATCGTGTCACGCATTGGTTAGATGAAGGAATTCTCATGCAAACACTGCAGAGTTACTGTGTATTTTTTCGACAGAGCTCTAGCAAATGAAATTCAGGAGAACACTTGAGTTCTTTTTACTTGATTTATTCAAAATATGCTGCAGTTTGTGGCTGATGACCCACCATTTGGGAAAAGAAGACAAGAAGAAACAAATATACAAAAAGCCACCAAAAAAAGAACACAAGAAGACAGATCACATGAAATCAGCAGCACTCAAGTTTTAAGCGCAGCACGTTGAAATGAAGTCCAGAATGCCGTAAAACGATGCACAACAAACGAAGAAAGCGTAGCCGCCGGGAACCATCTCCGAAGGACCATCCATCACATTCATTGACGACGCAAGGGTTCAGCTGATTGTGTCCTGAATAATTTATCAAAAACATAATACATGAGAACTGCAAGTCATGCCAGAGGCACGAGAACTGAGGACACTGAAGCCGCGGGTACTGATTAATTCCCATACTGTCTGCCTGTCCATGAGAACACCCAGGTTCTTAAACGGACCACACAAAAAAGACAGGACGAGCGCTCAATATCAAGAAGCATATCACATGCACACCGGTGTCAGCCAGCCGTTCCATGATAAAAACACACCTCCGTGCCGCGGACAAAGTTCAAAACGGGCGAAAATTTTCCATATATTTCTAAATCGATACCTCTACTTCTGCTGACAGATTCAAAAAGCATTTTTTTTTTCACTAAAATGAGCGACTTTTGGTACTCTCGAAGACAGCATCAGGAATACCTCTCCCGATTAACTTGCTAATTTTCTAAAATATTATAGCTGCATCGCATTTTAGTATGTGCTCATCGTCCTACTTCCAGCATATTAGGCTACAGTTTGTATACTTGCGGCCGTTTCTTAAGAAAAACGTACCTTCATTCTGCTTTGCAAAAGAGTCTTCGAGAGAAGTTCGCGTTGTATTTCTTTTTTTTTTGTTTGTTTTAATTTGCAGCGTCCTCTTTGTCGTGAAACTTATCGTAATGAACATTTTTCAAAATAGTTATTGCATGAGCATGTATCGTTTCCAAATGAACAGGCTCGAGCACAAAATAAAGTTTATTCCTACTTAACGAAATAATAAATTAGCAATCAAAAGTACAAGCATTACGCCAACTATGCCAATTGCATCATCAGTATAGTATACACTGACAGAAATGAGAGGAGGTGGACCAGTTTACTCAACACATAGGTCCGTGAAGACGTCCGGCAGGAGGCCACGGATGGTGATGCACGCCGAGGTGTCACGACGTGTGCACCAGGATTCGAGGAATTTTCTTTTCCTTCTTCTGTTGACAGGCCAGCGTCGTTGCATCGTCCAGGTCAGTACTATGTCTCGTCTTCGCGCACTGTTCGTCAGAGAAAGATATAAGTGTTTTATTCTCAGAGAGATATGGGTCATGAAGGCGAACATTTTGACAGTTTTACCCGTTTGGTCGGGGAAATTCAACTCACCCCTTCCCCCCCTCCTGAAAAAAAAAAATAAAAATAAAAAAAAAAAAGACTGCATTCACGGCCTAGAGTTGCTGTATATGCTCCCTACGGGAGCAGAGTTGCGCATAGGTCCGCCATTATGTTCAACGGTTTCGCAGTGAAGCCACTCTTCGCGCGCGCAGGAGACAAATACGGCGCGATGTTCCGGCGCGGGCGACATGCCTCAGTCTTATTCGCACGCGCTGAGCAAGATTTCACTCATGCAGCGAAGCTGTATATGGCTATAGTTTCTAGCGGATGGCGTCCGCGGACAAAAACGACGCGTTCAAGAATAAGTTGACAGCGTTCGGCCGATTTCGGGGGCAGTACATGGCGTGTAATCGTGGCTCATACGTACAACAAAATGTGCATTAAGTGAACCAGGTGCGAATTAGTGAATCGAAGGCGAATTAGGTGGATTAAAAGTGACGGAGTGAATTGAACTTGAATTGAGCGATTGAAATGTTAAATTTATTCAAAGGTGCCCTAAATGAACCGAAGGTATAATGCATTTAGTGAAGCTACATATGTATATGGCCAGGCTCTGACCAAAAGTACGTCCGTTTATCGAGTCGCTTGCACAGAAAATATTACAGCGGAGGCCGATCCCACGACCACAGCTTTCTGATTCGCATACTACGATCGAGCAGCTCAAAAGTTCGCGTGCTACCGCGCGGTGCCTTGCAACAAAAAATGGAGAGGTCATTTTCAGCATGCTCGCGCCCTTTTCTTGCCTGGCCGGAAGGCAGCGAACTATGGTCGCACGTTAGGTCGACAATCAGATGGGTGCATTTTGGCCGCCTAAATCAGCTGATCAGCAAACGTCGCCAAGAAACCATTGCGCGTGCGGTTACGCTGGTGACCACTGACATTTGTCATTAACCACCATTCACAGCTGCTCCTTTGTTAGAAAAAACAATGAAACTGACGGGAACAAGACGGCGCGGGAACCGCGCCGTCGTGTCCGTAAAGTTGGCTTCGCCGCGGCGAAATTGAACATTTGACGTCATTTTGCACCACGTGATGGCGCTCGCCGAATAGCGGCGCGAGCGGTGCAGGGAAAAGTTATGCGCAACTCTGCTACCTGCGGTAGCATATACAGGGACACTATCACGGCCATGGCAGCAGGACTGAACACAGAAAAAAAATGCAGCAGCGCGATAGTTCTCTCTCCCATCAACACAGAAAAGACTGCCAGTTTCTCAAGAAGGTGCCCTCTTTTCTTTTTTTTTTTTTCTTTCGCTACCATACCCCTCCGCCCAACGACGGTGAGCGGTGCTCTCAAATGGGTTGCAGAAATAAGCGTGAACCAACCTCCCCATACAGACAAACATCGCGCGCCCCCACAACACGTTCTGCAAAGCAACCCCACCTTCCTTTCGCATTCCGCGTCACTGGTCTCGTCAGCCGCTTTCCCCCTCTTTTGTCATGAAAGCACCACGTCCGCCGAAGGGTCAATTATACTTCTAGATTAATATCTCAGATACCATTAATACAATCAAAATATTTTTTTCACCAATATGAGTACGTATATGCGTTCGAAAAGTCTGTTCCCAACACATTTCCCAAGCCCAATTCGCTAAATTTATAACGAATTAACGCTGATTTCAGTTATTTCTGTTTTATTAATTCAGTTTACATGATAAATCAAAATAAGTTATACGTAATGAGAGGCCTCGACTTGGCGTTTATTAATATGGAAAGCGACAAATATTACCGTTTATGTATACTGATCAGACCAAAATATCTTTTAACGAATTAGGTTTACTTATAAAAATTAATAACCTTTTATCGAATCAACCCACAACTATGATGTTTTCTATTAATGCATATCTACAGAGAGTCGATCAGCGCTCCAAATATTACAGTGGTGTGCTTAAAATTACCGAAGTTATTCATATTAAGAAAGAAAAGCACGTGTTCCAAACAACGCATTTTCAATATTTCCACTGAATTTTTTACTGCCATCTTGCAAAGCTAGCCTAGTCTTGATAACCTACTTGGTTATCAACACAAAAATTACTCAATTTTAGCACTTTTTGAAAAGAATAACATAGAGAATTCAAGAAGAGCTCACTCACTAGTTTTGCGCCGCACCAGCGACCGCCGGATCGTTCGCCACTCGCGAGATCACGTGTCGTTCGTTGCACGGAACCATCACACGAACACGATTAAGGTTCCCGCAACTCCCCTTCTGTCGATGACAACCTTCGTTGATGCTTGTAGTCGCTTGTGATGTCCACAAGGTGCACAGAACGATTTCCTTTTCCCGAACGCGGGCGAAGGGTTCGTGCGTTCCTCGCTGCACTTCGATTCGGGTGGCTTGGCCTGCGATATGTTGGTTTGTGGGGACCGGCCGCCCCGCGAGGCTGCCTACGTCACTTCTAGCAAGTTTCAGCAAGTTACGTGCCTCCTTTCCTGGTCGTTGACCTTTTTGCCAGTGGTGGTTGTGGTTCGAAGAAGGAAAAGGCGCCTAATTTCTGCAGCCCGGTCGGGAGCACGGTGCCGCGCCTATTTTTTTTTTTGCCAGTGAAGGCATCCCAACACCACAAAAGCTTTTTCAAACTTTGCTGCGGGGTTGTCCAGCCTCATTGTTACCTCTCAGCCTACGCATTGTTAACGAGACGCCGGTCGTGCGGGGGGACGCTTTGTCACTGGAAAGGAGGAGCTGTACCCGCACTGCGCCGGAGTATTAGCGGAGCATCCACGGAGCATAAGTGATGCGCCGGAGCACTTACGGAGCACCCACCGGATAAAAATCGGGGAACTCGTCCCGCTTCCCTCCGTCCATCGCCCACCGAAGTAAAAGGGCGGAAAACGAATGTATATGCCCCGGAGCATTCCGGTTTGAGTGAGGCTACCGGAGATGAGAGGGAGCATCACCCCCCGAAACCCCGCGGCTGGGTATATTTTCGTTTACAGTGTAGGACAAACATCTGAAGAGAGATGCTGAAATAATGAATCATTTTTCGTTGAGAAGCACTGCGATTTGTCGAGTTAGTTCACTTTTCTTTCTATTATTTTCATGTAATCAACGTGGCCCACTGGAATTGTACCGCCCGCATGAGGGACCGAATTCACAAAAAGCTCTCACGCCAGAACTGTTCGTAAGAAGAAACTTCAGCCAAGCTTTGCGAATGCGGAAATTCACAAAGCTTTAAGTTCGTAAGTTGTCTGTGCCATTGGCCAGCCGGCGTTGTTACTATGTTCAGCATCACGACTGTCTGAAGATTTCCCACATCAACAACTTTAGCTTAAAAGTTTCGAGAATATAAGCCCAGATGATCAAGTCCTCTTCGCTGCAAGAAAAAAAAAGCACTCACTCTGTCACAGCGTTTTAGAGGGATTAACACGTTCGACTGTCGCATTCCCTTGAAGGGCCCCAAAACAACCTCACAAATTACAAAGAACGAGCGCGTTATTCCCTCCTGACATTTCCCGACTTTTCGGCATAATTCGTGACGCGCCGTCAGTCTGCTCACGCGAGGTAACCAGGGAATAAAGGCCTAACCACACGCACGCGTTGCACCGTGTCAGCGCGTGGCTTTTGACGCTGCGCCGCGCCCTCTCCCTATGAAGAGAGGGGGGCGCACAGCTGGGCGCAGCCACGCGCCCTTTCTCGCTTCATAGGGAGAGGGCGCGGCACCGCGTCAAAAAGAAACGCGCTGACGCGCTACAACAGGCACGTGTGGTCAGGCCTTAAGCTTTCGATTGGGCCATATACCAGGGACATCAGTCGTGAATTGTCTCCTACCACGCCTGCCTGTTCTGCTGCGTCTCGCTTGACCAACGTGCGCGATCAAGTGGTTTCACTTCGTTTAGTGCGTTTTAGACTGCGCAAGCGGAGCTAACAGCGGGTAGACGAAAATCGTTAAGTCCTGATAGGCTCAACGCTTAGAGCTGAAATTGTCCACATGTTTTCTGAAGAAATAAGTGGCCAAAGAGATAGTGCCGGTAAGCAGGCTGGTGAAGACAAGAAAGAAAAAAAACGCCCTCTCGTCTTCGGACTCTGAGTGGTTTGAGGGCCATTTAATAATAGCAACCGCTTTCGTAAAGAAAGCAGTCCTTCTAAATCGCATCGTCAACGACACCTGTTTGGCCGTGGTGGTGTTTGCACTTGGATCGGACAGCAGCGCCGCCATCGTGCTGGCAATGGCGTACGGCGAAAAGATAAGGTTGCTTTGCCCCAACACTTCAGAACGCCGAAGCTTGAGCAGGATTTCCAAGCCCAGGCGCAGGATGCCGGTGCTGATGAGGGACTCAACCTGCGGGCTTACGCTGCAGTCGAGTCTGCGTGGCAACAAAACTTTTCGATCAGAAGAGAAACCGAACTCTTGTTAGTGTTCGTTAAAGTTGACCCCTTAAGGCCTGAGCACACGTACGCGTTGCAGCGCGTCAGCGCGTGGCGTGTAGAGGGCGCTGCGCCGAGTCTAAACACGCCACGCGCTGAAGCGCGCTGCGAGGCGTACGTGTGGTCAGGCCTTTAGGAATACGTCCGGCATCAGAATTGGTTGAAACTTTGTCTCACGAGCAATTTCTTAGCGTGAATACGAGATCGCAAGTTTTACTGAATTTCGATCCGAGATATTTGAAATTTTTACTGAGCTTCCGCGGTGCTTTTTCTTGCAATTTAAGTTAGTTAGCTCTCGTATTCAACTCATTTTTAGCGTAAACACGCCAGCCTTAGTAGTGGCGCTTAGCCATCGCACTTGTTTATATTCGCATTTCCAGAAAGCTTTTTCGGCGGAAACTGAACACAGACATTTGATGAAGTAGCGCGCAAAGGACACAATCAGGCGCACATAATAATATGACGCAAACGCGGGCGTCATTTTTAAGTGCACGTGATTGTGTCCGTTTGTGCGCGCTGCTTCATCAAATATCATGGTTCCCCGACTATAACCTTTCAGCACATATTAAGTAAACATAGACAAACGAACAGAATAATCAGAAAATTGGCACCCTTCCTTTCGATTTCGTTCGTTTATCCGCGTCCATTATGCGTCGAAAAAGATTTCTTGAAATATGGATCTTTACCGAGCACCTCAAGCCAAGATACTGCTCGTTTATATTATTACTGCTGCTTCTTTCTTTCTTTTCTTTTTTTTAAGTAGATTCAAGCAATTCAGAATCAGGACAGGTTCTGCTTCCCCCTATGAAAACTGCCGCGCTAGTGGCGCTTCAATCTTCTGTATTCCGGTTATGCCGAGGTATAATAATCGCCAAAACACGGTTACAGTGTCACACGTGGCGCACAAATGCCGGAAAACGATGGTATTTCAGTGACACGCACATAATAGATTCATCCGAGGAGCTGCTGGTCGTAAGGGAAGCCCGATGAACAGGCTTCTTAGCCGATGCCTCTTCCAAAGCATCCAGAAAGGCCGAGACTGCTTCGAAATCTGGCCGTCGCTGGTGTGGTGCCGGCGGAGCATTTTCGTTGGCGGCGACGCTGCTTTGCCCAAGACCCATTCGATCACGAAGGTAACTAGCTCGAGCCTCCTTCAAGCCTTCACGTCGACCTGCGAACGACGATCGAAGTGTTAATTTTAGGGCAATGCACGGTATGCCGACAATGACTCATTTAGTTAGCTGACCCCGTAGTATACACGAAACCGTTGCCGCGGCATTAGGTTCCTGCAGTTGATGCCTATTACTAAATAATCAATATCGCTAACTCGCCTATGAATGGAAACGAGGCAATCAATGCAAACCGTGGCTTGCGATGCAGGATGATCTGAACACATCAGGCGCGGTGTTTTGTTGTGGTTGCTGCTGTTGTAGCCTAGGTGTCTTGCGCTTGCTTGAACGTGACTCTTGATGATGATGACGATGACGACGACGCATCTCGGCCTATCATCATCATTTTGTACGCGCCAAATCTATAGTTTTCCAAGCTTCTCCCACCTGCTTTTCTTTTTTGTTAATTTTAATTAAATTCACCGCTTCATTGTTTTTCTTCCAGTTCATTATTACACTCCATTACTAATTTCTTCCTGTTGCATTCTTACTTCTTTTAAATAGACCAAATTTAAACTTTTATTAAATAATTTTACAAAACTATCCGGTTCTTGGCCAATCCCCCAGCGTAGGTGTGCGCCACAGATTCAAGGATCTACTCTACTCTACTCTACTCTACTCTACTCATCAACAGCAGGAGCACCTTTGACACGCTTGCAAAACAGGAAGGGACAAGAATATGACGATGGGAGGAAATATTAGATAGGTTGTTTAAAGAAAGCTCCAAGAAAAACTCATAATGACTGAAAACTGAGCTACTCGGTGGAGATTCATAATGAAATAAGTATAAGGTGCGCAGACACGAATTCAAGAAAAGTTAAACACACATGACAAATCGCAGCGTCTGTGTTGTGTTGGGTGGTTCTCTTCTCTTGCTCTTTTCTGGGCTTACCTCACGAAAAATTGAATAGCTCATCACGGAGCAGTCCCGCTATAAATTCAGCTATAAAACAATTCTGTAAATGAAACACCGATCGCTGGCGTTCTTTTCAAACAATATATACACTTTAAGAAGAACCTTCCAAGAATACTTGAGAGATGTCTAATTAGCGCAATAAAAGGACGTCGGACAAGAAAAAGAAATAGCCAAGACAGAGCGCCGTATCTTGTCTGCTTCATGGCCTCGTCCGACAGCTGTTTTTTTTTTCTTGTTTTTTTTTTTCGCAGCGAATTATATCTCTCTCAAGTTTTTCAGTTTGCGCTACCTAACCCAACATTCATTGTCAATACTGTCAATGAGCTGACATTGAATGGGAGGGAAAGCGAAATTACCTGTTCATGCACGCATGCAACACAAAAAAGTCTATCTATCTATCTATATATCTATCTATCTATCTATCTATCTATCTATCTAATCAGACCATGAATATAGGCGACATTCGTTTACTGCATGAGTATCGCAAGTCTTGCTCATTATTTTCAGTAATATACGTGGCTTCCGTTCTGAGTCACATGAGGTTCACGTAGAGCACAGCCCATTCGGGAGAAGAATTTTAAGAGCACGTGTGACCCGACTTGCGTACAGGGCCTCACACTACGCTCGTTTATTCCGCATATAAAGCCGGCATGGCGGCACGTGGGAGACCCCCCTTCCGGAGTTGCCTGCTATGTTGTCAATAGTTTCCGCACATGTGTACCAAATTCATCGCAGTGCGGAGCTGTAATTCTCTTTCTTTGTTATTTTTATGTTTCATTTGCAGAAGAACAGCGAATGAGCAGAGACCTCATTTCAAGTACGTGTGTTATAAAAGTGCTCGTGAAGTTTAGCAGGCCATCATTTCTATAAGGACGCACCAGAGAAGTTTGCGTCGGGTCTCATTATACGCGGCGCATTTTTTAAGAAGAAGCCAACACGTTTAGCATGGAGCACTCCGCGGGTATTGACTCAGGCGTTCATAAATTAGGAACACGAAGTAACTAAAGAAACAGCTAAGTGCCCTGTTGCGTTTTCTACGGATTCACTTGAACAACATGACAGGATACGACAGCGACAAAGCCCCCACAACCGTGAGTATCGCCTTTGACGAACTTTTACAGATTCCAGTTCTGATCTCCTTATCGTGTCGACACAATTTACATCTTGTGACAGGAGGTCCCGTTTCAGTGTGTGCTCTGCGACCTCCTACTGTATGCTAATACAAGCGTGTAAACCCCCATACGAAAGACAAAAACTGAAACTGGAGTCAAATTTATTATTTGTTATTATTGCTGTCATTTTAACGTGCGATTTCCCATATGAATGACGCTTATTCTATAGCAGTTCTAAATTCCTTAATCTTTTAATCTTTTTATCCGTTGGAATAATCCACCCATTGCTTGGTCAATACCTCGTAGCTTATATGAGCCACATTCGCCATGGACAATTCCAGAACAATAATTTCCCCCACTTGGTAGATTTATAGACGGGTAAAGCTGCTCCTACTGGGGTTACTTGGCTATGCATACTCAGGAAACTAAGCATCAATGGCCCTCATATAGGCTGTTTTTGTGCAGTCGCATAGTGAAAATTGGTAAATGGCATATTTATCGCAACATTATAATTAAGCTAGCCTTTCTGAGATGCTTGCGAAAAAGAAAATAGGACAAGTTTTATTCGAACATAACCAATGTAAAAGAGAAAAGAAGACGTCTGTATAAAATGATGCCAACGTACGCAAACGGATCACACGTGTTTAACAGAATGAAAAAGCGATTGCACAAATATAATATAACGCTGGCTGTTCCGCTCATATAGTGGCAATATTCCCTTCCTTCCTTCTCAGTCCAAAGATTGAGCTGTCTGCCTTTATTTTTCCCACGCCCAGGTCACAAAGTCTCGCACTTCCTTCGAGGACACTCATCTCATGCTGGAAGGTCTATACCTACACACGGTGTTCACCTCAGAGAACATTCGATCGGCCCTGTCGTACGAACCTGTGGAAGGCGACGTATTCGTCGTCAGCTATCCCAAGTGCGGAACTACGTGGCTGCAGCACATCGCAATCAACGTGTTATCGGGCGGTTCACTGACGCCGGACGACGTCGAACGAGCGAGGAAACTCAACGTACCTCGAGTTCATAGGCGCCGAGGGCGCCCGCAGGCTTAAGCGACCAGTTCCCATCAAGACCCACCTTCCTTTCCACAAGCAGCCCCACTCGGCGAGCGCCAAATATATCTACGTAATACGGAATCCCTACGACTGCTGCGTCTCTTACTACCACCACTGTAAAGGGCTTCCGTGGTATCGCTTCACCGACGGCTCTTTCGACGACTTCGTCGACGCGTTCGTGCGAGGTAAGGTCACCTACGGCGATTACTTCGATCACCTTGCTTTCGTGGTACGATCACCGCAACGACCCGAACGTCCTGTTTGTCACGTACGAGGACTTGAAGAAGGACGCCCCAGCCTCGGTCCTCAGGATCGCGGACTTCCTCGGCGCAAGAGAGTACGGCGAACGTCTCAGAACGCACCCCGACGCCCTGGAGAAAGTTCTTAACGGAATAAGCTTGGAATCTATGAGAAAGCTGACTTTCACTATCAAAGTTTCTAACGGCACATCGCTCACAGGGCGGCCTGGAGCGCCTTGAAGACACATCGCCGAGCGACAAGTTGAAAAATAAGGATTTGAGTGACTGCTCTTCGAAAGGACTCGCCGCGAAAAGCCTCCTGAGCGGGCAGCTCGTGCGCAAGGGCGTCGTAGGTGATTGGAAGAACCAGTTCTCTTCCGAACAACTTGAGCGGATGAAAGCTCGGATCGCGCTGAAGACTCGCGACTCCGACGTTATGACCTTGTGGAAGGACGTCGACCTTCCGTAAGAACACAAATCTGTTGTGAAAGCGTCGTGTAATTTAGCTAGACGTAGAAGTGCCTTAAAAAATAAACACCTTTAAGAGCGCATTCGGTTCATTCTTTTTTTTTTTTTTTGTATTAGCCATTCTGATGCAGATACCGACTCAAAAGAGATAATCTGTTACCACAGCCACCATGTTCCTTTAAGTCCAGGATGCAGTGGTGGGTTCACCAAAACATTTACTTGTCATTGTTTCTGGCATAACACGCTCAGTAGTGGCTCTGAGATGAGAGTAAAGGAACTGTATTATTGACACTGATGGCGGTTTATAAAAATAAAGCTACATAAATTCGGTACCATATGATAAAGTTGTTAACCGAAATAGAAAATTGTGCGAGTTAATAAAAGGTTCACCATATTGAAGTGTACAGCAAGAAGACGTAAGAGAAGCGGGACACACTACCGCTACATTCGTAACTAAAATTTTAATTAGGAAAAAGCTTATTAGAATAAGTGCGACGTTCACGCGGCATCTTGTCAGTCGGAAGCAATTGAAAGGTAGGTTAGAAATTGGGTTTGTGTGTCTCCAACTGGGTTCTTGCGTTCCTTGTTCAAGGGAAGTTGTATAGGCAGCAAGTTGAAGAAAACAGAAGAAGCACTAAACAACAAAATTTTGAAAACTTCGCAGCTAACGCTGTACCACGAATGCCTGCGGAGGTTTGCGGACCAAACTTGTAAATCGTTCCCGTTTGAAACTAATGTTGACTTCACGTAATTTGAACGTAAAAGGTTGCTTAGATTGGCATTGTCGGCTTAGTGATTTAATTTTAAATGTTTGCTATAAAAATGCGGAAAGTTTGCACCAAGTTTCGCAAAGCTTGGCACAGCGAAGCTGGTTGATCCTCAGCTCGCCGTACTGCAGCACGGGAACCACAACGCCGGCGGCGATCGCATCTGGCGAGCTCGGCCGAAGACACGGCAGCCAAGAGACGGCGACGGGCGGATCCTGAATACGCGGCAAGCCTGCCACTCTGAATGTTTTAAAATCGCTGTCCCTGAGTCATGGTGTAAGAAAGATACTATGGCGGTTGCTATGGGGACAGCTCAGCGGCGGCCATAGGTCGGCGACTCACTCATGAGTCGACTCACTCGGACTCACTCAGACTCAGATCGAGCCGTGAGTCTGAGTCTGAGTGAGTCCGGGCGAGTAATACTTTGGTGAGTTTGAGTCCTAGTGAGTCCGGCTGAAGAAAATTGTCGTGAGCGTGAGTCCGAGTGAGTCCAGCTTAAGAAAATTTTGATGAGTCTGAGTCCGAGTGAATCCAAAGTGCAAGATATAGTTCATGAGTGAATCTGGGTGAACTCCACATTTTTTGCCGGCCTATGGCCGCGGCTGCTACTCGGCGCGGCGGCGGCTTAGCTATTTTTAGGACAGGTGGCGAGCAGCTGTGGCGATTGCTATGACAACGGCGCAGCAGGGGCTTTTGCTAACGGACGTGTTACTGTCCAGCTTTAAAGGCGCCCTGCAAAGCTTTTTGAGCATGCTCGGAAAAACGCTGCCGATCGGTAGTCGAGGCTCCCGAGAACGCGCCAGCCAAACATTATAGCGCGGCGCGAGGCCTAAAGTATACAATAAATTGTAAAAGTCAGCTATAAATCACTCCCTCTTCTCTCTACAAATGATGCCATATACCCAAATTTCTGCGCCATATACCCAAGTCCACGCGGTTGGCTGATTTGAACATCGTTAGCTGCGTAGTTACCATGGCCGCCGCGGAACGCCGCCAAGGGGCCGCGCGTGCGCTCGCGATGACACTGAAAGGAAGCCGCGCGTTCGAAGAAAAAATATAAAAGAAAATGCTCAAGGTTCATGGTGAGCGCTGACGAACGAACGCATCTTCTTGCCCCCCTTGTCATCCCCCTCCCTGCATAGCTTTCAGCGCGCTTGCTGGCATGAAAGGAGAGAGAAAGCGATTGAAGCGTGCGACAAATACCTGTTACTCCGCTCGTACTTGAGGAATTCTAAAACATTTTGCGGCTTGTAATTCGCGAAGCATCATGCGCTAATGATGAGACTATTCTATTATAACTCAGAAAAATTGTTGCAGGGCCCCTTTAAAAGGTGAACGAACATCAATAGCGCGTGAGCTAGATTGTCGGGTGCATCGCTGTCGCGATAATTCCACGACAGCGGAACCCAGACGCATTCATGTAAGCCTACGTGGGGAAGGGAGCGCCGTAAATATAATGTTTGAAGCAACTGACGCCCATGTTCACGTACGGTTCCACTAGCATTTCTGTGCCTTACCCGTAGAAAATTTGCTGTCATAAGAGATTATTTCGCTGAACTGTGAATTCTACTAGTGTCTTTTCTATGCCGATGTTTCCGACCCGCGTTCATCAATCGGCGTTTCGTTTTTTTGTTTGTTTTCAAATACTGGCGTTTAATTTCGTCATTTTACATGACGCCTACTCTTCGTGGGTATGCGCCATGTTCAAAGGAATCAGCATCATCGACCTGTGAGAAGAAAACGAAGGCACCACGCGACGGTAAGTCTGCTGGTCGCTATGGCTCGCTTTGTTACACGTTTGCGTAAATGTAGCCTGTTTTCGTTGTAGTAGCTCTGCATGCATATCGGTAAGTGGGCCGCTGCCTCTTTGCAAATCATCGTTAGGGGGTCTTAGCTCGCGTGTTATAAGAACGCTGGTCTCACGCACACGCTCCCTGTAGTCTGTAGGCTTTGTATTTCCTGGCGGCGACCGCCGGAGGTCGGTGAATAGTTTCGCGTGAATGTTCGGTTCGGTGTTTTAGAACACTAACGCATTTTTTTTTCTTCTACTGTGCAATGGTACTTTTTACACACTTCCTGCACAGTTTCCAATGTTACGACGACTCTTTTGCTACAAATTCGCTATTTAGCCGTTCCTCCCTCACTCTATTCCATAGGTCGGCAAAACTTGTGGAGCTCATTCAGACTCACTCATGAAATATATTTTGCGCCCTTAGTGCTCACTTGGACACAGACTCACCCAAATTTTTCTGAGCCGGACTCACTCGAACTCACACTCACGAAAATTTTCTTCAACCGGACTCACTCGGACTCAAACTCACCAAAACATTACTCACTCGGACTCACTCAGACTCAGACTCACGGCTCGATCTGAGTCTGAGTGAGTCCAAGTGAGTCGACTCATGAGTCCGTTAGCCTAGAACTATCTTTTTCGACCATGGTGTCAATGCTCTATAAAACCAATATCTCACGTAATCGGTGCTCTTCCTTGGCGCCTTTTGATATATTACCTTCGAAATACGAGTTATGAGTGCTCGTAAACCAATAAGATCATTTTTCTTGAAAGAGATGACAACATAAGATATATTTATCAAGAACTTCCTTGGAACAGTTGGCAAGGGGGGTTGAGGTCAAGGCACTCCCCTACGTAATTCGCTCCTCTGATCAAAAATATTGAAATGGTGTATGAAAGACACTGCTTTGAAATACGTGTGAGTAGACGTGAGTATAAACGTGAATCCAGGCAAGGCTGATAGTAATGTTGAAGATAAGTAGATATGACCATAGGTCGGCAAAAAAAAAGTGGAACTCACTCAGATTCACTAAAGAAATATATCTTGTGCTTTGGACTCACTCGGACTCACACTCACGAAAATTTTCTTCAACCGGACTCACTCGGACTCAAACTCACCAAAACATTACTCAAACGGACTCACTCAGACTCACGGCTCAATCTGAGTGTGAGTGAGTCCGAGTGAGTCGACTCATGAGTGAGTACGCCGACCTATGCTCTATTCACTGAATCGTTGCATATAAAACATGCATATACACACACACCAACACCACAAAGACATATTTTTCAAAAAGACACACTCTTGCGCTCATGGACGTTTGCACAAATGCCTCCCAAGTAAGTGTTACTCTGGATATTCACAATATCCGCCATATCTTCGAGTTCACCGTCTTGTGAGCACTGACTGACACAGAGAGCTCTAGGGCCATACTGTTTGGCTCTAAACTCCATCGTCACAGCATTAAAGGCAGTGTGGTGGAATTTTCGAGTGCCCACATTGTAGCAGCGCAACTAGGGGCCTCGAAGTGAAAGGCAACCTTGCTTGTCCCGCAGCTGAATAATCCATTGACCACGAGGTGTAGCTGGAGCCAGCGACTCCCCGTGTACAAAGTTTTTTCATCGGCAGTGACGTGCATACACTGCGGGCTACGCTGCCACGCAGACCTTCACCCCTTATTATGTCAATGTACCGCATTCGATACAAGGCCAATGGCAATACAGGCTCTGTGATTCACGCATTATCATGAAGCGCTGCTTACGGATCCGAACACGTAACTATTTGCGCACTACGGAAGTCCTCCCTTATCAGGTTGGTTTCGGGGTATCTACAAACCACAGTACTGACCACACACCGCCAAGTACCAGTGAATCAGTACAAGTGGCTGCTACTTAAAAAACATTAAGACAATGAATGGTTATGGTTGTCTGGACACTTCCAGCCTATCCCTACAGAGGACCTGCGCCCAGTGGCGTAGCCAGGGGGTGGCGCACCGGGCACGTGCCTCTCCCGATATTTCTTTCTGCCAGGGGATGCAGAGCTGAAAACGACACTTGACCACACTTGCTGCCCGGCTCCCACTTCAGATCGAGGGCGTGCCCCCCACCGAAACAAATTCCAGCCTACGCCATTGCCGGCGCCTCCCTATTGCACAATAAAGGACTTTCCATCAACCCATTTCTTCAATCTTTCATCTTACCCTGAACTATTTGGTTTGCCACGCAGTTGACATCTGGTATCATACGGCCCGCGCGATGCCGGCGAACAACCGCGAATGGACCACGGCCGACAGCGGCGACGACGTGGCCTGCCTCCGTCCAACGACGTCGACGACCTCGGGCCCGGGAGGCCTCCGATCCCGTGCCGTTCAATCCAGAAGACGCACTAGAGAGTCTCCGACCGCTGCCCAAGAACCGCCGCCGTGGCGCATCCCGGCACCTTTGCTGGAAGAGGTTTGTCCCAAGTGACGCGATGAAATTGAGATACCGCGTCCGGAAGCGTGTGTTTAGCATTCTGCTGGTCGCGCTGAGCTGCGCCATGGTCCTCCTGGTGGCTGGGATCTCCATGTACGTCGTTGGATGGTACGATTCCGTAGCCGTCTGGCTGGTCTCCGTCGGCGTTGCGATCGAGTTGGCCAGCTGCTTCCTGTACTGTTGCAACATCCACGAGAAGTCGCGTGCCCTGCTCGCCACCGTCCTCTTGTCGGAAGCCGAGTGGGACGCCCCGACGCCGGCTGAAGGTGGTAATGGTCGTGTCCCGAACGAAGACGACGGCGGTGATCACGCTGTGCCGACGTGTCTAACGGGCGACGCGTATCTCGACGCCATCATGTAACTATACTGCGATTCGCCTTTGTTCGGCTTCGGGAAGTGCCGCAGCAAAGAATAACACGAAACTGCCGTGCATGAACATGCCCGCGCCTCAAATTACAGGGACGTGCCGCTGGCCTTACGAACAAGGTGTGCCCGAGTCGCGTCTCGAACGGTACCGTTAACAATGTGCGTCGCAACATTTCGTTCGTAATGATATTTAAAAAATCATTAGTGACCTGCCTTCAAACAGACAAAAGTGAATTGTGCCAGTTGAAGATGTCGTACGCATAAAAATTGACAGCGAATTCCCTGTCCCGCTCATAATTCTCATACAACTGGGATCTTTAAACTATACAGCAGATACCTTCAGCTAGTGCCTACTTTTCTGTCTTGTTTGAAAAGTGGGAGTAGTTATTGCATTTTAAAGGGCATCTGCATGGTAATGCTTAGCATGAGTTAAGGGTTCATGCCTTTTTCTTTGTAAATTCGCTCCGTAACGGCGTAAAGTATATATCGTAGTGAACACTAACACATTCTTACTGGCGAAAGAGCAATCACTAGGCAGAATGCTTTAATATTGCTCGGACTTGGCCATGCCACCCAACAGCAGGGGCAAAATCTGTAGTTCTTTATCCCGCTCAGTTGGCTCCTCCCGGTGATATGATCCGAAAGTCACTCACTCGTGTGACAAACGTTTGGTTTCGCTTATCACCGACGTCTGTATATGAGTGCCGATTTACAAGTCGCAACGGTATTGTAGCCCAGGGTTGCCGTTGGGTGGATATGAAAAGGCGCCAGAACTCACGCCAAAAGTAGCCAAGGTAGCCATGGTATTTGATATTATCGCCGAATTTCTAGCCAAATAGAACAGAAGCGGTATTATCAACAGCGTCTTTACTATTGATGAATAAATAAAACCATTTTGAATAAGTAAAACCACAAGTTTTAAAAAGAGCCATGGCGCCAACTGGAAATTTTCGTCGCCAACGGTGTCAAAATGTAGCCAATTTGGCGCAAAGTAGCCACCAACAGCAACCCTGTTGTAGCCTGACGTAGCTTCCTTTGTTTGAACGGCTAACATTTTACCGCCGATCGAGGGATGCGCGCGTGCTTTGGCGATACGCCACGAGGTGGCGAGCTCTGCCCTTTCGTTTTCGTAAATGGGCGCCGATGCTTTTTGCACTCGCTATTAATATACACGTTACCCGAATTTAACGCAGATGATAACGCCCTAGCACGATGTGTTTCGACATCTAGTTAGCCTTCTCGATCAGATGGTAATTACTGTATTTGTCAAATTCGTTAAAACGAGGTTTGTGCTGTAGTATCATCGTGAGGATGCGGTATGATGCCTCCATGAAACTACCGTCGCTCACAACAAAGGCTCGTTTATGAAGGAGGCGTTGGTTACACTTACGGATGTGTCAACTAGCGTAGTCAAGCAGCAAACTTGAGTACTAATACAGGCACCTGGTAATCACCTGATACAAGTGCAAATAAACGTAAGAAACTTTTAAATAAATATCTCTGAGGCCCTGGAGCCACTATTGATGAAACACTAAATTTTGAAATTTCATTGCCGCTCTAAGTTGAGCGACTTCGTGAACTGTAACACGAGCAAAGATACGAGTAACGAATAAGCAGTTGCCACATAAAATATCAGCTGGGAGTATAACGCATTCTGGGCCAAATAAAATTTGAATTTTAAACCCATCCTGTTCATAGCTCAATAAACTAAACTTTTTTTTTTATTTCTTTCTGCCTTATAGCACCCGATGCTGATAACTTCGGTTGAAACTAAAGTTTTCGGGAAAAAAAACACGTTTTGGAAAATCATTCTGCGCTTCCATTCGGCCCTTCCGAACATTCTTATCCAAACATTTCAATCAACAGAGCAGATGTGTATAGCAGCAAATAAAAATTGCTTTACCAAAAGTCTGAATGTTTCTAAGCGTTTATTTTATACATTAAATAAAGCCACACTGAAAAACTTGAAATGAAACGTAGTTGGCACTTTAGTAAACGTAGTTGGCACTTTAGTAGACAGACTGCAGTAAATTAAAACAGTTTTGACAAAACTAAATTGCAGTCGCTGCATTTCCGTTATACAGACGCATGGTGCACGTCTACAGTAAATGGAAAACGAATCTAACAAAACAAACACTCAATGCAAGTGCAGCTGCTATATGTAACACAACGCACACCACGTACGTAGCACTGTCCGATTAACAATCGTACATAAACGCATGATGCGCATGTACGACGCACAGAAAACTGATCTGGCAAAAAAAAACAAAAAAAAACAAAAAAGACATCAGGCCTGCGCGGAAAGCGTAGCACAGTCACAGCGAAAGCTGGAAGAGCGGCATTTCTAGAACTCGTAGTTAACTCTCTTGGGGCTACTAACACAAGTATCCACTACGCCATAAATCATAATTTTTGTCAAGTTGGGACGCACCCACTACGCCATTATTTGTCATTCTGCGGAGAAGCGAGGTACCCGCTACGCTTTTACAAGGCATTATGCGCACTTTGTTGATGCAGTGGCTGATGACGATGAAGATTTATGGCTGAGCCCTCTGTAATGGGTTGGAAGCATTCAACGGCCACTCGTTATGCAATTCGTATTGTGTGACGCCTGGCTACAAAATTCGCATTGTGTGACTCCTGGTCGTTATTTTACTCTTCTACCACGCTATACACCAGAACACAGCGACTTCTGTGGGTGTCGCCATATTTAGAATGCTCGTCGCGCCATCTGTCGCAAGCGCGGCGAAGCAACACCTTGGACTGTCATGCGAGCAGACGCTCCGCAAGCCAAACGCGAAACTTCCCGACCTGAGGCCAGCGGTGAGCATGTTTCGCGCTTTTCCTCTCCTGGAAATTTGTGCTGTTTTCTTGTGAAACGTCGAGAAGACCTTCCTCGACGGTCCAGAATGTCTACAGCTCGTGCAGTGCATACTGCGGAAGCAACTTCATAAAGTACAGACGGAATCACTTGTTTAGAGCGGTGGAGCGCGTGGCTGTGGACGCTGTTGTTGTCCTCAGCTGCTACATCACGTTAGCTGCAAGCTTCCGTTCATGCTTGATTTATAGCGCAAGGAACTAGCATGCAGTATGACCATGTTAAGGTATCATTAAGGCATCGGTCTTTGCATATTTCTGCAGAAAACGGCAGCTGAAGTGACGCGGCCGGCTGGGCGCTCTAGACAAGGGTGATTCCGTCTGTACGCACGCCGTTACATTTGTACTAAATGTGCTAGGCGTGCCCATGCACGTGTGAGTCGTAATATCTCCTGTTATAGCATGCGGCCTGCGAAAGAATACAGCAATGATTTGGTGCCACATACTACAGGTTGCGCACGAAGTTTTGTGAGAACTCAGCATTTGAACGTGGATCGCGTAATAATTGGTGCACGCTTTGCAGCATTGACACGGGGTTCAGCTCGGAAGGCTTGTTGTCCAGAAAGTGCTCGGAACATACCTGCGTGTCACGCAAATTACTGCTGTAAAACGAAGTAGTTGGCGTCACGCTTGAATACTCGTGCACTTTTACTGGGCTCGTAGTTTTTCCTGTTAGTAGCAATATATCCACTGGCGGCGAAGCTCGGCGTTTCTCGTTGTGGATGGAAATCTGTGCAAGCCCAGAACACCGCACCGTCACGATTCTCGCGTTGTGTTGTGATCTTCCCAGACAGTGCTGAGCAATATCTTTCTCTTTCGCCGGCTGTTTTCTCATCCAAAGACGGCGCAATAGTGCCCAGACGACTTCATGTACGCGGGAGCGGCGTGACAGGTGGTTTTTCGCATTTTAATGTCCCAGAGCTGCCTCTGGGCATGTTAACTTGGCGCAATTGATACATGCCTTGGCATTCCAGAACAAAATGGCGTCTGGGTGAGAGGGTATTCCGCCGGGAGCCTAGGCGCCTGGGTGCGAGATAGGAATGTTCTGGTTCTATATTACATATGCTAACGTGGTTCCTTCCCGACATAAAGCCTGTATAAGGTCTTTGTGCGAAGGAGTCTCGAGCACCGGCATGGCTCTGTCCCAGTTTGATCACCACACAAATGTTGGGACAGAGTTTGACCACCACACAAATCGTAACAGTGCCCATGTTTGTTCCCTACTGGAGCATATACAGAGACACAGTACAGCAACAGACAAAATGGAAAAGGTAAACATTACCATGCGCCATTTATGTCGAGGCTTACTCCCAGCAGTCTGAAAGTATTTGTTGGCCATGATCATGGCCCGTCCCCACGAATCCCGCCATCACATCGTGCAATTTTTGGCAAACTAATGCTCAAAACATGACCACCAACAGACGAATGATGAGTAAACCATGCAAAGTTGATTGCCGTGTGTGAAAGCATGTAGTAGCAGTAAGAACGTACGTGCACGTGCATACACACACACACACACACACACACACACACACACACACATGCACACACACACACACGCACACACACACAAACACACACACACACACAAACACAAACGCACACGCGCACGCGCAGACGCACACGCACATACACACAAACACACACACGCACACACACACACACACACGCACACACACACGCACACACACACACGCACGCGCACACATACACATACACACACACACACGTACGCTCGCAGCACACACACACACACACGTACGCATACCACACACACGCACGCACCACACACACTGGGACTTATCTAGGGAAAATGCCCCAATTTTGACATGATCCTTCCAAACAGAGAACATATTCGGCCTATTGCTTGAGGTAACAAAGAGCACTCATTAGGTTTTTTGCTTGATGTATTTTTTTAAAACCAACTGGTTCATTTTTTTTTTTCAAAAATTGGTTTGCGATATTTCCCCTATTCATTTCAGGTAAACTGGCTTGAGCTCCCTTTATACCTCCTGGTGGTGCGGACTATCCCAATATTCCTTTTAGCTATTTTTGTTCGTAGGGGAGAAAAAATCAGAACACACGCACACGCACACGCACAGCAGAAGGCAGAATACGGAAGAGCGTCAATACACCGCACCCCTTTACAACGAGTATTGATGCCTCTATCATCGCCAACAAGAACATGCAGATGGGTCGCGCAATCCCACTGCTTTCATATGTGGTGGGAAAACTTCACTATTATGGTGAAACGTTGCACTTAACGTTACACCTTTAACTTATGCGATGATAAATGTCCAGTCTTTTTGGACATAGTCGCTTAAAGCACTGAAAGCGCTATCTTGAGGCTGAAGAACATTTCATTATTTTGAATCATGGTAGATACTGCAAGCCATTAGAATACCCTTCGAACCGCTCTGTAAGTTGCTAGGCTATAGATCACTGGCACAAAGGCGTCGCACAGCATTTCATGGGACAGCTTGTAGCCCAGAGCGGATCCTTAAGTCGCTTGTGTCGTAAGTCTCCCGGTGGAAGGGGCAGCAGCAGTCCGTCGTCCACTCTTCATCCGCTAGTGGTCCCAGCAGAGATATGACAGGCAGCATCGCGTAAGAGTTGTCATAGGATGAAGACTGAAGGGCACACTGCAGGGATGGGCTTCCCTACTAGACGAATTCCGGATTAGGCAAGCAAGAGTCGAGGAAACACGAAGACGATTCGTCGAGGGCCAAGAGGCGCTGTGGCTGCAGGGACATCTGGAAGTTTATCTCTACACTGAAGGCAGTGGCTGTACGTGGAAGGCAATGCACGCTCCTACAACATGGGCACCACATGCGATGGACGGTCGAGAAGATGAGAGGTTACCAAGATGTCATGTTATACGTTATCCGGGATACTCAAGGTCCACACAGCAACGCAAGTTCACCAGGACACGAGATTTGAGAGAAACCCGTATTTCCCTTTAGCCTTGAAAGAAAGCTCTCAAGTAGTTTCAGGTTTTGGTAGCTTTTGCGGCCTACGCACAGTTCATTAACGGCTGAAATTCAGTTCCACCGTGGTCTGTATATCATAAACATTTGTCTCCAGGTGTACTTCAGCGTTCGATTTAGACGAGATATGGTCAAGCAGATAGAGTGTCAGTTAAAGGTATGTTGTAGTATAATTTGTGTTTCCTTATACCCAGAAAGCACGGATCGCAACAATATCTACGAGCGCACGCAGTTGCAAAAAGTCCGATGTGCAGCGAGAGACCGTCTGTCATTTGTACACGACATAGTCATCGTACACTACGGCGCAGTCGATGGTGGACGGAGTAAAAGCAGCGCGAAGTACGGAAATAGAGAGTGCGTAAAAATACATGCACGGTTTAGCGAGTGAAAGCATGCAAACACATGGACACCTATCTGCTTAGACACCCGTTAATATATGTTCTCGGCGCTGCTTTCACACCGTAAAGTTGGACCAATTTGCTCATATAGTAATTCTGTAGGTGTCGGGGCTTCCGTACACAAAGAAATGCCCACCACTCCCCTCGAACGTGATCTGGCAAGACCTTTCCACAACGTCGCGGAATTGCATGAAAGCTCGCCAGTTCTTAGCGATATGCAACTATGTAGCCAGTAAAAACCCGAAAAAAATATACTTGCGCGAGCTCTATCTCTACGCTTTGTTGCCATGAGGTGCGGACTGCAGGCCAATACGTAAGGAGGCACTCAAGGCCGAAGATTTTGTGTTTGTCTCTATATGTAAATATAGTTCATAGTTTTGTTACACCTTGGATGTACAATCATTACAACGCTCTGCAGGCTGAATAAAATATTACTTATGTTACTTATGTCATTTATGTCACTTATCTTAATCAAAACCAACAGATAATGAAACCAAGAAAGGTGTAGGGAACGTTAATTGTACTGTTTCAACTGTACTGTAGTAATTACGACATGAATGCGAAGGAAGTGGAGAAAGTGCCGCCGGCAAGGACCGATCCTGCGACCTTTCGGATAACGCACCCGATGTCTACCAACTGAGCTATGGCAGCGGTCGCCCTCCCGTCCACTTTATGGAGCGTTTATATGCAAGCAAACCTGGATGGATGGATGGATGGATGGATGCTGTGAGCGTCCCCTTTATAACGGGGCGGTGACATGTCTGCCACCAGGCTCGAAAAAAAGATAGGGAAAGAAAACTTTCTTTTTATGTTGGCCTAATGCCTTATCTACATTGATTAAATATATGTTATCATACCAAAGAAAAATATTCACGGTCCATCTCTCTGCCTCTTAAGGCAGAATGACCTTATTTTTCCCCATTCTTCATTTTTGTCATTTATCTCTACTTTTCTGCCACCAATACTCTAACCGTCTCTTACTTATTTTTATCGCGGACGTGTTCAGCTTTCCATTGTTGTCCCTAAAACCCAAGGCTTCATATAGACTCGTGCCCACACGTATACCTGGTGGATATCGCCACATTCAATCAGTACATGTTCCATCGCTTCCTTAGTTCCCCCCACAGCATGTATATTGTTCTTCTTCGTTACTGAATCTCGCTTTATAACTACGCGTTCAAAGGCAACCCGACCTTGCTTCAAACAGTAAAGCGCTTCCCCTTGAAAACCTGACTAACCTGGGAGTGTTAGTCAGCGCGTGGAACACTTTCTTTTTTTGCCAGCTGGCGTCACGTAGCACGTGATCTTTTTTAACGAGCGGACAGCTGACCGATAAGCCCTCGCATACTACCTGAAGGCATCATTGGGAACGAGACCCTCGTTATGAATGAGCCCTTAAAATTCGTTTCTTAAATTATTTATGCTACTCTTACAGGTGGACTAATATGTTATATACTTTTAAGTGCGAAGCACTTTAGGGCCCGGGCTTAGGGGCCCGGGTTGTAGTATGCTGCGTATGCTGTCGTCGCTTGGCGTAACGCAGGCAAAACCACGTATAAAATACAAAAAAAGCAGCAAGCCACAAATAGAAAGAGAGAGAAAGAAACGAAAAAAAAAAAAGAAAAGGCGGATTCGAGGCGAAACAAAAAATAAATAGAAATAAAGCGAGAAAGAAAAGACAGAAAAAACTGGAAAAGAGGGAAAAAAAGAAAGAGAGGAGGAAAGAAAGAGAAAACCGAAGAGAAACAAAGAAGGCTGCCCAGCTCCGCACTTCCTTCAGGCTTGGCACCTACTAGTGCGGAGCTGCTTTAATTTTTTATATTTCTATTTTGCTGTAGACCACAACGATCATGTGTAAGTGTGTACTCGTGCTGTTCTTTTTTTTAGTTGCACGATGTACTACTTGCACTAGTTGAGTTACACTATCATTTTCCCTCTATCTTGCTTGAAGAATCCTGTGCTGTATTAGTCCCCCCTCTCCGCCTTCTTTTTTCTTTCTCCTTATTTTGTTTTGCTCAAATGTTGCTTCGCCACAGCACAGACTGTGCTGGGGTCAGAGCCTCGGTCAGGTGCACGCTAGTCCTGACCCTTATGGTTTTCCGTAAGAAAACTGAAAAACTTTTCAATAAAAAAAAAACGAATTCTTGAGCTACGCCAGTAAAGTGTAACCTGAAAAAAATTAAAATAAAACGGTACGATGAGCCAGTAAAACTGGCTAAAGAAAAAAAAAGTACGACGAGGATGGGATTCGAACCCACGCGGGCAGAGCCCATTGGATTAGCAGTCCAACGCCTTAACCACTCGGCCACCTCGTCCGGATGCCCCCTAGTACATAAAGGTATTGGACAATAGATGTACTGGAAGTGGCATTTATAGCCTGCTTGCCCTTACCTTACAAACAATTCAACAATCCATCACGTATACAGTGGGACTCCGTCGCAGGATCTTGTCGCGCGCGCAACATCTGGGCAACAGTGAATGCATAAGATGCACCCGATGACCCTGTAAAATGCACAGAGATTTTATATAATGTATTACAATGTTGTACGCGAGGTTACAACGATTTGCAAACGCCGAAACGACCTTGGTTAAGCAGCAAAACTTTCTTTTTCATCCATTTCTTTCTGAATAAGTGCTTGCATGAGAAATTGCTAAGATTTATTTTCGTCGGATTTTGTTTTCTTTGCCTTAGTGGTTAGTTTAGCTTCGCGCTATTGCTTTGCTTTATGCACTTCATTTTCAACCACAGGGCGGCCAAACACATCTGCTTATTTTCTTTATGCGACAGAAATCGTACGTGTTTGTACATGGCGCTTGACTTTTTTTTTTCGCGTTCTTTCATTCTTTCTAGTTTTTCTTGTTTTTATGTGTCTCTGCCCTACTAATATGTTTGATGGGATAGCCTGCTCTAACGTAGCCTGCCTTCATGTTTTTCATATATAAATAAAAATAATAATGAAAAACCATCGTGGGTAGGAGCCAATTCATGAGGAAGTAATAACTATCGTTGAATTACATTCGAAGTCTCGCAACGAATCTTTCGTTCAACTGAAAGTGTCGATGAAGTAAACAACCACATACCGTTTTTGTTTTAATGCTGAATTGGTTCATATCGACGTGTTCAGCACCAATTCTGGCATCAAAAACGAGCGAAAACTACATGTCATTACCCGACCTGGTGACACCCAGTACGCCCCCTTTAGGCCTAACAGGCTACCATTTCTGACCGGTTTACCGGCTTCAGAAGGGCTTAGTGGTGTTGCATACACTTTCACTATACCTTTCATTTCAATCGCGAGCAAACATCGAACGTTATCACGGTGCTACTTCTGACATTTGTTTTCGATGTCATAAGTTAAGAAAGCATAGCGTAAAGCTTACATATTGGTGGCTGGTCGTCTCGCTGGCGTATGTCAAAACGCGCCATTTTCCTTTCGTGGTAGCTCTCGGCTTGAAGCGCCTGAAACACTCAATGACGCGCACACGTGCACACACACACGAACATCTCAGTGTTATCGCTGATCCTCGCGTTAGCTCCAGAGTGAACTGAACTACTCGCGTTGTGCGCGCAATCTTATCAGAACAGTAAAACAATCCCAAAAGTTCCCAAACATTTCGGCGCGCGCCCTGCACCGAGCGGTGATAACACGTGTAACAGTTTTCGTTAGTGAAGCCCTGGTCAAATGAAAATGCGTGCGTGCGGCGCTAATCCCGAAAAAAGTACCTGCGAAATAAGGTGACATATTGGCATTTGCTCTATAAGTAAACACAACTACAAGCGTCTGCTTACGTACGTGACGCCTCCCAACAAGGCCTCCATTCCAGCACACAATGATTGGATGTTGCTCCGGATCAAATATTCAATAAATGACCCACGCCCAGAATCGCTCAGACAAATGGCGGTCGATATAGGCAGACAGTTGGGCAAGTGGCGCACTGGACGTGTTGACAATCAAATCAAGGCGAAAGCACAAATTCTTTATCACGAGAGTCGAAGACCTAGGGCGGGTAGGCGACAGAAAAAAAGTGGGACGACCATGACGACGACGAAGAAGCGTTGTGGTGGTGGTCGTGGTGATGGTGGTCGGAGTTCATGGAGGAGAAAAAAAAGAAGTAGGAGGGACCGTCACGTGAAAATTTTGAAGCCCAGCCGTAAAAAATGAAACAGGAGCATGCTGGGAAATGAGCACAGCGTATGGAGAACGAGGGGGGAAGCGGCGTCCGAGGAGGTTGGCTTGTGGACGCTCGCGCGCGCGCTCGTCAATTTTTGTTTTTGTTCACGAGCCCACCAAAAAAGGGAACAGAGCAGGAGCATCATGGGAAATGAGCACGAACGCGAGGAGCGTGCTTCCTGCAATTTTTTTTTCGCCATGTCAGAGTTGATGGTGGTGATAATGATGATGATGATGATGATGACGACGACGACGATGACACTCTGGTACGTCCCTTAATAAAGGCGTAGTGCATGGCCAACAGTCGGGCGTTTGTACGACTTATCAGACGCCGTATTGCTACACAGAATAAAAGGTGTCTATATATTCCGCAGGCATGCATTCCGTGATGCGTCCTTGCCTGCGTATATATACTAACTAGGGGACATAAATATTCGGAGGGAAAGACACTAAAAAAAGAAGAAAAGACAAGAGCATTGAATAATTGCGTGGTCAGGCTATCTCAAACAAAACAATAGGTAAGGTATTCCGGAACGATATAAAAGGACGAAACAGGGAAATAACTTGCAGGCGGGGCTTGTTGGCATGGGTCATCTATCTTGTATTATGAGCGGCGGCGATTAGCAGCGGCAGCTGGTTAGCGGAGCAGTATGTCCTCATTTATGACCTGTGGTCAGCGGAGCGCCCTTCTTGCTGTTTTGACGCGACCCCAATACCTAGCTCTTTTCTGGTTGTTTTTGTTTTCCTGTCCTCCTCCTCCTCTTCCATGAATGGTCGTATCCCAGCCGATCGTCCTTTTCCTTGGTGCCCATCACGAGCGCCCGCCAGCAGCACCGCTACAAACATACATCTAGGAAATGGGAAAAAAAAGAACAGTGCGAAAGGAGACGGAATTACAAGCGAAGGAACACACAGGACGAGCGCTGACTAACAACCGAAGGTTTCATTAGTTCTGAACAAGGTGAAAGTTTTATTGCTAATTGCTTGTGTGTTCCTTCGCTTGTGATTCGTCACCTTTTAGGCCGTTTTTCCCATTTACAAATATGTGATCAACTATCCCAACGAACCACACTAATGCTATACATATATTTAGTGAAAAAACTTATTGGTCCCTATAGTGCACTCGCCTAAAACGACACGAAGGTGAAGGCCGTACGCTGTGGCGTTTTCACCGAGCGATTTATATCGACGTTTAACGTTCACTATTTAACTATCGCTAATGAACTGTCATTAATGTCACTTTCTCTTACTAACTGTCATTAATCAACTCAGCACTCAGATAATTTGCTTCGATGATCATCACATAATTCATTTTCACTAATTAGCATCCGCTATTGACTTTAACAAATTTTCTCAGCTGAATGCTTGGAGGCGTGAAGCACCGCGTACGCGCTATGCCCGGTGGATTTCTGTAAAAACACAATAGTAACGTGGGGCTCTTATTTCGCTTGAGGTAAGGCTGAAAAAGCCAGCCGAAGCAACGTCAAATCACAGGTGCGTTGAACTGTGGCAATTGGCATCGCAAACAAGTCACACGTTGAAAAACCGTCGCACATACACTTGCCCGAGCAAGAAATCAGCACGTAGTGCTATAATTGCGCCCTCCCATATTCTCGACACATACACGTTCTAATTAACAGAGGAGTGCACGGTATATGAAAGAGGCGCCTCACAAAGCCCCCTCGCCCTCTCCTTTTTGAGGAAGAAAAGCCACAGCAGCCATTTAACTCCCCCCTCCCGTCGAAATGATTGTGTTCGGGCCGAGCTCAAAGCACACGAGCTCCGCATTAACTCCGTTGCAAATGCCAGCTGGTTTCGGGCTTCTTAGTTCGCCATGCGGGGGAAATCAGAGTCAGTCGGGAGTATTAACCCTAATTAAGTTGACCAGGCATGTTAATGTCAGACGTATGAGCAACGAACCGCTGCAGCCCCGTTAACGTGTTAATGGTCTTCAGAATAGTAAATGTCGAAAAATAAAAGAAAGCAAAAGAAGCGACGATCATGCAGGAAACGTAGCAGCTTAGCCATTTAACACTGCCTGATTAGTGGTTGTGAGGACGTTGATGAATTATTGATAACTCAGATCAGCGATGTCTGGCTAAAAGTTGCCGTAGTCGCCATTAACAGTAGGTAATTAAGGGTAGTTTAGGTTGGATTTCATTCTGTAGCAGTGATTTCGGCTGTTGCAGGTCCGAGTCTCATTATTAAAGATTCAGAACTGAAGTGGGACGGTCTGGCAATGTACTGGCTACGTGACTATAGCGATGGGACGGAATGAAGGAAGGGAATTTCCGAGGGCTTGTTTTCTTTGTTTGACGCAGCCTTAATGAAACCCAGCAGATAATGAAGCGAAGGAAGGTATAGGGAACGTTAATTGTACTGTTTAAGTGTATTGTAATAATTGCGATATTGATGTGAAGGAAGTAAAGTGGTCGAAAAGACAACTTGCTGCTGGCAGGGACCGAACCTGCGGCCTTCGGATCGCAGGTTCGGTTCCTGTCAGCAGCAAGTTGTCTCTTCGACCACTTTACTTTCTTCACATCTATATCGCAATTATTACAATACACTTAAACAGTACAATTAACGTTCCCTATATGCCTTCCTTCGCTTTCTGCTTGTTTTCATTAGCGATAGGACAGGAATTTTCATAGTGAGCTCACCCGCTGGGGCAGGGTGTGTTGCTAAGTTATGAAAACGCCCTCTGCACGTGAGACGTCAGCTCACGAAAACTTCGGAGCCGAAGTAAATTCGCTGCGAAATTTAGAAGTCTAGTGCCCAAACACTTTACGATGCAAATGCCCAGTTCATCCATTAAGTCAGCCGTATACTGTGTCGCTGCTAATGAAAGGAGCATGAATAATATTATTATTGTTTTTTGTCGCTCGTTTTCCTGGACCATGTAGTGTGCGACCGTGTAGTGAGCGAAGTCAGTGCACGTAAGGAACTCCAAGTGGACGAAATTATCCGGAGTTCGCAACTACGGGGTACCTCATTATGATATCGCTGTTTTTGGCGCGTAAAATCCCAGCAATTAGCGTTTCTGTTTGCGGGATAGCAGGCTCAAACGCAGCCTGCCTTCTCGTGTTTTCGCACCTGAACTAAAAAAACATATCGAAGAATAACCGAGCGGGAAAAGCGAAAATTGCGCACATATCTCGACCTCGACCTTAGCGTAGTAAACACGGACCCTTTCCGTTTCCTGAAATGCCTGTACACGTGGCGAAATCGACAGAATGAACGCCGCAGGACCCGCTTCCCCGAAAGGATGGAGCTGGCTCAGTCATAGATTCCGGGATAACAAGGCTTTGCTCTTTGCGCCAAGACCGGTGTCACGGCTGTCCGCGACAGGCAATACTTCTTACCGCTTCTCATGCACGCAGTAAATACGGCATCGAGCAAATAGCGTACAGTGCGAAGAATAAGCAGCGAAGAAGAGGAAGAAAGAAATGTTATAGTAAACGAAAACAAGCAACCGAGGTTCAGCGCGGCCGCGACCACACGTGTTTCCCAAATCCACCCACCCACTATCGAGCGCCACGCGCAGGCTCCAAGTGTAACGAGGCGTGGGGGCGGTTCGTCGGCACGTGGGCCATCTACTCCTCATCCTCATCCTCTAACTCACCTGGAGTGTTTCGCCCTCTGGGGCTGTTTGGCGCGTTCTTGACCTTCTTTCTATAACTGCGTGAAGACAGAGAAGAAAATAAAGATCGCACCTCAGGTGGGCGCCCCCCTGCAGTGTCGTGCCCCGAAAAGTCCTCGAAGCAAGAGTTCGCCCTCGAATAATCTCAAGAAAGGTCATGTCCAGGCAAGGGTGTTGAAAACGAATAATAAAAAAAAGAGAGAGAGAGAGAGAAACGCTAATACGGTCTGCTCTCGCTGACTTTCTGTAAAGGCGCTATGCAAATTAACCTCTCCGGAGTCGGCAGCGGATGCCCGCTATATATACTCTGGTCCCTGGGTGTTGTACGTCCTTTGGGAAAAATAGGGTGCGTGATAGCGTACGTAGAAGTGCAAACCTTAAGGAGCAACCATTCTTGAGACTGTGACCTATTACTCGTGAACAACGCCTCGTGAATATGCCCTTACCCCCCACCCCCCACCCCCCCTATTAACCCCCGTAAGGTCACACAAGGGTTGTTTAAGAAACACTTCCACTAAATTACAATGTCTAGGCACATTTCAAGAGAGTTACTCCATTTAATGAAAAACTAGATACATTACACTGGTTGATGGTTTGGCTGCTACTCCGTATGATGGGTAGAAGTGGTGGGAAAAGACAGATCACTTTATAAGGAAAAAAAAAAAAGAAGGCAGTGATGTTAACCAAAAACATCCGGTTCTCTACACTACGTCTGTTCTCTACCCTACGCAGGAGGAATGGGAACGGGGAATAGAAAGATGACAAAGAGAGAGTAGGTGGAAAGAAAAGAAGGAAATAAGCTGACGCGTGCGTGAAGGTTGCGCTATACAACAGCCAAAGGCGTTCAAACAAGCCCGTAGTCCTCAAAAAGCACAAAAGTGCCTTCACTGCCTTGTGGGTCGACGAGCGACTGATCATATAAGGATACGCATAGCACGTACAGCAACAAAAGCACACACGTTCACTAAATCGATTCGCAGTGTCGGAAAAACCAGGAGTATACTCTAGGGAAATTTTGTGTCAACCTTCTTGGCTAACTAGCTTAGCTATCAGTTATGCTGATGGCAAACATATGCATACACGACGTACACCACCGATGGCCGAAACGCTTTAAAATATTCGCAGCCTTGGAGAACCCAGCGCGTTAGACAAACAGGAAAGCTCGCGTAAATAGCGAAAGAAGCTTGGCCATGGAGGGCGCGTGGCACGCTGGCTCGTTTTGTCGTCGACTAATAATAATAATAATAATAATAATAATATCTGGGATTTTACATCCCAAATCCACGATATGATTATGAGAGACGCCATAGTGGAAGGCTCCGGAAATTTCGACCATCTGGTGTTCTTTAACGTGCACTGACATCGCACAGTACACTGGCCTCTACCATTTTGCCCTCCACCGAAATGCGACCGCCGCGGCCTGGATCAAACCCGCCCCCTTCGAGTCAGCAGCCGAGCCCCGTAACCTCTACACCACCGTCGGCGGTCTTGTCGTGCGACTGCTTGGAGGATTAAACGGCAGCCCGAGGCGCGCTACTCTGGCTCTTCGGGCGTATTGTCCTTGGCCTTACTCGAAGCCTGTAGTCTCCCGCGCAACGAGGTCCTCGTATTTCACGTGATGGGTTACTTCAACGATAACTACATCAGCCTCGACCGTCTATGTGACACGGGTTCTGCCAGAATTTTGCAGCGATTCGCTTTTCCAAATGAAAAAAAAAAAAAAAAAGTCACACTGTTGCTGAGGCATTCGCCTAAGACGACTCGAAGGCTTTCGCCTCGGTAAATTGTATTTGTCCCTTCCCCCCAAAAGGTTCCTGCACCTAACCTGATTTTGCACGGCCTCCGGGATCGGAGGTCTGCAAGCTCTCTGCATCTCACGTGATTTTGCAGGGCCTCCGAGATCAGCCAACCTTTCGATCAAGCGAAGACGCCTCGTGATGACGTCATCATGTGACAACACAAATTATGGCATCTGTGATGTCGTGATGACGAATGTTTTAAAACTATGCGCAGTTTCGAAACAATTACAACAGCACATACTCAATACTTCGACAAGAACCGACTAGCTCCAGTCATCGCCTTACTGCCGTCATAACGTCACACGATTGCGTCGTCAAATTATTCCTTGCATCGCTCACGCCGCTGCCAACGCCGACGTTCGGTTTTCGAGTTTGATGTGCATGTAAGGCTTTCGCCTTAGAAAGAAAAACACAGAAAACTGCATGCGCGGACAAGCAACTGCGGAGCCAGCGAGCGCCGCCGACAGTACACACCGGATCCTGACCGTGCTTGAAACCTAATAGGCCGACAAGCGGAGCTGGGATGTACGCATGACGCAAGAGGGAGTCTCACTTAGCCGAGCGAGAAAGCAGGCGGGAAACGAGAAAATTACGCAGCTTTTTATTTTTATTTTTTTTTTCTGTAAAGAAGAGATGGGACGGCTTTCACATGAAGTGGGTGTTCGGTGTCTCCGCTTTGTCGAAAGTGTTGCGAAGTCTGTAGTGATGAAGCAACAAGGGTGCTGTCGGGATGCGGGTGTATCGAGGATGTATTTACCAACGCCCGAGTGGAGCGGTGTCTCCCCTTATGTATACATAATTTAGTTTCGCTGGGGGGCAGACGCAATGTTTCGCACCGCTTTATTTTTCTTCCTTGTTTGAGTGTCTCAGACATTGGACCAGCTGCTGCAGCATCTTGACAAAGAGAGAAAGAGAGATCGTTTATTTATTCCTGTTTTTTCATAGAAAATCGAAGCAGTACTTAAGGCCTTCAGGCCCGACTTCAGCTCTAACGAAGAAGAAAGGACCGTAATGATAAAAAAAATATCAATAGCCGTATATGAAAGTAAGAGCATCCCATAACAATTAACAGTGGTAATTTCAGAGTTTAGGAACATATATAAAAATAAGTACATTCGTAATGGTGTCATAAACATCAGAGAAAGACGTGTATAGTAGACGTGATTCGTAAAACACGAATACAATCGTTAAACAACAGCGCAGCGGTGGACCACGGACTAAAGAAAGGGGACGAAGACAAGCACCGCCAATCACGTAAATCGCGAAAAATTGAGAATGAAAGAAACGAAGCGACGGTCGACAACCATGCTGTAAACGCAGACCCTTAGCCCGTTAACGCCGTCTGATTAGAGGCTGGGGGTACGTTGATGCATTATTCATGCCGCGGACGACCGACGTCCGGCTGAAAGTTGTCGCAGTCGTCGTTAACTCAGTAATTGACTCGTTAACTCGGCGCCTGCCTTCGTCCCTCTTCATTCGCCCGTCTCCCCCTGTAATGCACTGTTTTTATTTCGTTTTGTGCTTAATTATGAACTAGCCCAGTCTCAAACATTTTTGCAAACAATGTTCGGCGTATAAAAGTCGCTCCCAACCCAAAGAGCCAAGAATTTTGAGCGTGGTGCGGTACAGGATACGATGCAATTAACATACGTGGTTACCATTTTGTATAATTTCTCTTCATCCACCCCTTATGTAACACCCTCTAGAGGGGTTGCACAACATGCGGTAGGATATGCCATCTGGACCAGGCGACGACGACCGATTGCACGAGGCGAGAGCCGCATCCAGCTCCTCAATCGTAAAAGGCATGTCCATGCGTGAAACCCCCCTATACCGGACTCTATTTCTAGGTTACCTGCGATACAGTCTACCGGTACTGACGAACACATGCAAAAGCAACATACATACAATAGAAAGTGCTCAGGGACAGGCACTCAGAGTTTGTCTCGGACTGCCACGCTGCACGTCAACAGCGGAGACCATTGCCATTGCAAAAGACCATCCTGCGAGCATTCAAATAACCTTGGAGGTGCTGAGAGCCCACATTAGACATCTTGCTCGCGCCCCTGCCCACCACCTAGCCTCGCTTCCGGAAGACCGGCCATGTGCCTCCTTTTGCAAGACGATTTCGGCTCACCGAGAGTGCCTTCCAAGAGACTACACGCCTGCTGAAAGAATCCTGACTCCTCCTTGGTGCCTGGATCAGCCTAAACTTCGTCTAACAGTGCCAGGGATACGTAAGAAGGCGGCGCTCCCGTCACCAGCTTTAAAGCAGCTGTCTCTGCTGATGCTGCATGACGAATACAAAGACCATGTCAAACTCTACACCGATGGCTCGACGACTGCTAAGGGATCTGCAGGAGCCGTTAACTTCCCAGCAAAAGTCGAAACGTACCATTTCAAAACGTCTCATAGGACTACATCGACTGCTGTAGAGCTTGCGGCACTCCGCAGTGCACTTCGACGGATACAACTAGAGTCACCACTAAAATGGGGCATATTCACCGACTCCAAGTCAGCCCTGCAGTGTCTGTCGTCAGCTTTGCGTCGTGGTGCGCAAGACCAACTAGTATTGGAAATAAGAGAAACATATCAGCAATTGAAAGACAAAGGGCATGACATCATTTTCCAGTGGCTTCCAGGCCACTGTGGCATCGACGGCAACGAGCATGCCGATAATTCTGCCAGGAATGCTCATGAAAGGGGCGTGCAGGAAGCCATTCCTTTATCAAGAAACGATGCAGCATCAAAGATCCGCTCACTCGCACGTGATTTAACACATTCAATGTGGAACACGACTGGTTTGCTGCATACCCGCCTTCACCGACTGGATCCGTCCCTTCAACTACAAATTCCATCCGGACTATCCCGATCCGAAACAACAGTCCTCTGCCGCCTGTGGCTTGGAGTGTCATTCACCAACAGCTTTGCTTACCGAATCAGAATGGCAGACAGCGCTGCGTGTGATCACTGCGGCAGCGAGGAAACCATTGCACACGTCCTATGCGATTGTCCTCATTACAGCTCCCAGAGGCAACAACTTTCGACAACGTTAGCAAGGCTCGATGACCGGCCGCTTTCCGAGCAGTCAATTTTGGAGTACAGGAACATACTAGCTTCAAACCAGAAAGCGATGAAGGCGCTGCTGAGGTTTCTGCGGTCAACCGGACTTGCCAAACGACTATGACACTCCCGTGCTTGAGTGTGTGCGCGTTTTTTTTTTTCATCACTTCCTCTTTTCTTTTTCCCTCCTTACCTTTCTATCCCCCCCTTACCCCTTCCCCAGTGCAGGGTAGCAAACCGGAAATTTTCTCCTGGTTAACCTCCCTGCCTTTCACTAAACTTTTCTCTCTCTCTCTCTCTAGAGGGGTCTTTAAGGTAATAAAATGAAATGAAGTGAAATGAAATGATGATGTTATAGGACCGGGTAGTACGATGGTTTTTATTTTTTTTTATTATTATTATATATATATATATATTTTTTTTTTACTGTATGAGTTTGTGCAAATGAAAAGCGAACACGCAGAACTAAAGGCGGCGGCTCCATGAAGGGCGCACATTAACAACGGCTAGCCACCATCTTTAATATTACACGTTTGTTAGGCACAGTGCTCATAGCGCCACTTCATACGTCACGGTACAGGTCACTTCACTGTAAGGTTCGCGCACCATATTTGTCACAGTACAGCCCGGACGTAATTAATGATTCGTTAAACATACAACTTCGTTTTAAGGACGCCTCTTAGAATCAGGCGTTCGACTGTAGCCACCAAATCACATGCATAATCATTTGCATGATAAATCGTCGCCAATGGACGAGTGGTTGCTTTTCGCGCTACTGTGATCTGGTTTAGTCTGCGATCCCTCTTATAGTTGCGCCAACATCGGAAAGATAGGCTACGTCACGGGCTTCTACGTAAAAGCCATGCAGTCGTTATAGGCCGCTAACAAAGAAACAAAAAAAAAACAAAAAAAAAACGAAGAGGGAATTTTCAATATCACTATAAATTTACGAACGCCGAATAACAAAAGAATGCCTCTACGGGCACAAGCATCTGATTCGTCGCTGTTGCGCTCACTTGTAAAATGTCAGCAGCAGTGATTTCATCATGTGAACCAGAGTCCTAGGACCATGTTATGGGCGAAAAAAAAATTGTGGTCCTGGCGTGGAGCCTGAAGTTAATGATGCATGGGATGTCTTTTGAAGCTCAAGGCACGCACTTAAAAAAAAATAAAAAAGAAAGAACTACGCTGTTGTCGCTGTTGTAAAAGCGTGAGCAGCGACTTTTATCTCTCTCGGATCAGACTGCGCAGATGTCTCGCTTTCGTAGGGATGCAGCTTAACACTGTTACTTTGGCAGAGCGTAGGTCATGTCATTGATCTATGAAGGAATAAGCGTGCCACCATTTCTTCCCACATATATCGTTAAAGTCGCTTATTCCCTTGCTTGCGGCGCTCAAAAACTAATAACGGTATCCTCCGACCTACTTGGCGCATGACTGATCACTGCGTTCTGGTTATGACTTTTGACACACTGAATTGAGAAGGCGCGTCTTGAGAAATGTGGCGCAAGGTTACAACCGCAAGGTTACCTCCTTTTGTATTCTCGTTTGTATACCCTTGTGCCACGTCTTTCAAGTAGCTGTGCACCAACTAACCCAACATATCGTATTGTTAGAGAAGGCGCGGTAGCTAGGCCTCCTACTTTTACTCGTGCCTATTGTTATTCTTTTTTTTCGTGGAAATCTCCTAGATGTAGGCAGCAATCAATCATTCCCAAACTATAACTCTCAATTAGTGTTTTTGTTGATGCTTTTTCTATCTTGACGCCCTGCCTGCTGTTAAGCGTACTTCCACGCGATCGACCAGGGCTGGCTGTTACCATGACAACTGACTCTCAGCTACAGTCCTCATCATTCCAACTAAACACTGCGACTCAAAGCTACTGCAAGTGGATTTGGTTAAGCGATAACTTCCTGTCGCCTAACCAACAGTTGTGCTGTGTTCACTTTTGTTTTTATCTCCTGAATCCAGCCAGCAATGACCGCGTTAATTGCTAGATTATTTTTCTTCTGTAGGGCTCGGTTGTCGCGTCACTGAACACCGGGGGGCAGCCGTTACGTCTGCAATTAAGGGCCAGCTTTCTCACCAACGTCGGTATTGCGATAAGCTTTCGAGCCTTGTGATCCTTCTAATCAGGCGGAATGTTGCCGGATTCCGGGAAACTGGCCTACTTCTGTCGCAACTGCTGGCCGTACGTTAATTCCGAAGTAATCAAGCCTGTGTTTGTCTCGACCTGCTCCACTGCTTGACACGGGGTCGGCGTTAGTAAACACCGGCGTCTGAGTTTCTGTTCGCATAATCACTGATGCCTCGAATTTCTTTATGAAACCTGAGCTCCGATAATGCAATTATTCATGCAGTCTACCTGCGTTTAGTCTGTGGTCCCTCGAAACACTGTTTGTCGCGACCAACGCTTGAAACACAGAACATCCAGCGTTATACGACAAAAGTCTAGACAAGAAGCTAGGCTGGAAAATGTAGAAACAATACGAAAGCGACGGTCTATATATCGTTTTCAGCTGTTATTTTTTTTTCACGCTGCTTTTGTAGTACGCATATCCCGAATGAACTTGTTGATCGCTGCTCGCCCTTTTAAGTTAACATTCATTTTTATCACATTTTTCTTTCTCTGCAACTTTCGCCTATAGTGTGTGTGCGTGCGTGCGGGCGTGCGTGCGGGCGTGCGTGCGTGCGTGTGTGTTCGTGTGTGTCTGTGTGTGTGTGTGTGTGTGTGTGTGCGTGCGTGCGTGCGTGCGTGCGTGTGTGTGTGTGTCTGTGTGTGTGTGTGCGTGCGGGCGTGCGGGCGTGTTTGTGTGTGTGTGTGTGTGTTTGTGTGCGTGCGTGCGTGCGTGCGTGTGTGTGTGTGTGTGTGTGTGTGTGTGTGCGTGCGTGCGTGCGTGTGTGCGTGTGCGTGTGTGTGTGTGTGTGTGTGTGTGTGTGTGTGTGTGTGTGTGTGTGTGTGTGTGTGTGTGTGTGTGTGTGTGTGTGTGTGTGTGTGTGTGTGTGTGTGTGTGTGTGTGTGTGTGTTAAGGAAAGCCTTTCGTGCCTAATACTGCTTTTCAACACGAAATGAGAGCTCGCGTTTCTTTTGTTTTCTGAGATACTTTGCTAGTCATTGAACTTGACAAGGCGGCTGCTTGGACTAACTGGTAAAGCATACTTGACAAGGAAAACCTTCTTTTCGGCGCGCAGAACGTTTTCAGACGTTCTGAGCACTGAAAGAGCTAGGTTTCCCTTATCAAGGTATGCTGCATTTACCGAGTCCTAAATTCACGATGTTCGTCATTCCGCACGAGGTATAATCTTCCCGAAGTTATCGAGTACTCCCAGTCCTATTTCTCCGCATCTCCTTGTCGACTAATGAGAAACGCGTGCTCGGACATCGCGAGCTGCCCGACGCACGCGCGAACGCAGCGATCATCCTATAGCGCGCGCTATCTCTCTCTCCTTTCGCGGAAAAGCGCGCGCATCCAGACACACGACTGCAGGGAGTGCGCGTGGTGTTTTTCCTCGAGGAGCGCGTCCTTTCGAATCCCGGGAAAATCCCCACAAGGAAACGATCGCCACTCGGTAGCTGCGAATAAGCTTCTGGTTTCCCACGCGTTTCCTCGAACGCTCGAAATTGTCTTCGCTGGTCGAATAACCGTCGTCTTCCACAGAATTACGAATATATATTTATAATGCATAGGAAGCCTTCATAAACACGGCCCTCCCAGTGTAAACACTCCGTGCTGCGTATAGATGTGCGCAGCGCTCAGCAATGGTGGACTGCGAGATTGCTCCGCCGTTCGGCATACATTGAAGTGGCTTTGGAAGACATTTCTAAATCTCGCAGATTTTGCAGTTCCCGCAGCGGCAGAATTTCCGCTTGGAGAATAATTTAGAATGGAGGGTAATATTAGTAGCATTATAAGACTATTCGTGGAAGTTAATCGAAAATTTGACCATCCTTGGCTAGGAAGTGTTGAGAAAATGGTAAAAGGAAATCGCGTATGTGCTTATTTTGGCACAGACAGCGTGTGCCTTTTTCCACTCGTCGAAACGCTGGCTCTACCGAGATTCCCTATTGAAGGATTTTAAGGCGAAATGCTTATGTGTCGCATGTCAACGTGACCGTGCAAGAAAAGTCGGCATGTCGCATATAAAAGTCGCACGACCACCCTCGCGCCTCGTGGGCTTAATCACGCGAGCTGCGCTATCAATCCATCTTTGTGGCATTGGCATTTTATAAAATGCATGGTAAATTAGCCACACCGGATAGCTTTCGCCTTCGAGCCATCTTAAGTGAGAGAGAGAATAAGAGTAGAAGAAAGGCAGGGAGGTTAACCTGGGTTGAGCCCGGTAGGCTACCCTGCACGGGGGAAGGGGGGGAGAGGGAAGGAAAGTTGCAGAGAAGCAGAGAAAAGTCACTGAGCCGACGTAACAGTTCCACGTTTGACATCACAAACGACGAATCAGACCGGTGTTCTTGAGGAAACGCAACAGCGCTTTCGTTGCCTTTCGGAGCTGTGATAGGCAGCCCCATGGTCCCAATACCTTCTCGACTGTGAAAGCGCTTCTGTCCAGTTGATGTAGAACAGTACGAAGGTGAAGCCTCCCGTTTGCGTATGTCGGGCAGTAACACAAAATGTGTTCAATAGTCTCATCGACGGCACAGTCGCTGCACTCGGCGTTGTCGGTCATCTCAATCTTAAATGAGTAGGCGTTGGTGAAAGCTACGCCCAGACGCAGACGGCACAACACTGTATCTTCTTCCTGGGAAAGACCAGGGAGTAGTCGCAGTCATAGAGATGGGTCGAGAGAGTATACAGTCGATGATGTGTGAACTGTGAATTATTGCCACTTCTGGTTTGTCATGTTCTGCGCCAGCTTACTTAAGTATCGAGCCGCGTCAATACTGGATAAAGGTAGAAACAAGGTTTCTTTCTACGTGTGCTTTTCTGGCAGCTTCATCGGCGAGGTCGTTGCCGGAGATACAGCAATGACTTGGTATCCACTGGAACACAACGTTCCACCCAGACTAGCTCCACCGGCGCCACCGTCATCCCGTCACGACACATCAATCTCACCTACAAACTTTGTCACGTGAGCACATCGACTGGTTCGGGGATTGTTGCCCGGCGAGGTGCCGTCGATTATATCAAGCAACAACCGGCTAATCGATGGGCAATATTCTGCGATTCAAAGGCGGCTCTACAATGTCTTTCGTCGGCACTTCGTCGCGGATAGTACGAACAACTTGTGTGGGAAATAAGAGAAATGCTGCACGATGCGCTCGAGAAAGGACCGTCTTAAGTGAGTACATAAGGGAGCCTATGAGGTTTTTTTTTTTTTGGTCTTTTTTGTTTTTTATCTCTTCGGTGAAAGTAATGTTGAATTCCAATGGCAGATCGCGAGCGCTTCGCCGGATCGCGAACGGAGCGCGTAGATCCGAGCCGGATTTCTCTCGCCAGATCTGCGATTGGAACGCGTGCGCCTCGTCGGGAGCAGTTTGTACACGGAAATCTAGCGAGGGGGGCGCGAAGCGCTTTCCATGGTCGTCCATGGCTGCCCGCGACTGCAAACAACCGGCCGTGACGGAATGAAAGGCGGGCGCGCAGAATACGTCACGTGAACTTCCGGTCCGTAAGCAATCCGTAATCTGCGGTTGCTTTCATTCCGCCATTGTAACACAACTCACGCTCCCAATCTGCCACTGGAATGTGATTGCTCCACTCAGAGCAGAAATAGTTGATCTGGATCTGCCATTGGAATTCAACATCATATTAAACAGGCCCTGCAACACTTTTCAAAGTAATCGTGGAATGGCTTCATTAAAAGAGCTTATTGCCTCATCAATCGACTGCCACAAAAATTTTTAGAATCCGTCTACTACGAGCGGAGTTACAGTGAATATTCGCACGCTTCAAACGCTTTCTCCCTCATTTCGTAATAGCGAGCGCGCTGAAAGCTACGCAGGGAGGGGATAACTAGGGGACAAGAAAATACGTTCCTTTGTCAGCGCGCGTCACGACGTTGAGCACTTTCTTTTCTTTTCTTCGAACGCGCGGCTTCCTCCTAAGGTGATCGCGAGCGAGCGCGCGGGCAAGTGGCGACATCACGTGGTGGCCACGGTAACTATGCAGCTCGCGATGCTCAAATCGGCCAATGGCCACGGACTTTGGGTTTATGGCACGGTCATATGGGTTTACGGCATCACTCGTCCAGAGCAAACGGAATGATTTCTAGCTGACTTTGAGAATTAATTGTAAATTTCAGGTCACATGCCTCGCTATAATGTTTGGCTCGTGTGTGCTCAGGAGCCTCAACGACCGATCGGCAGCGTTTTCTGACCATGATTAAAATGTTGCAGGGCCCCTTTAAGCTACTTTCTGGCATAGACGGGCTACAGCTTTAAAAACAATAGCTTTGTTTGGTCGCTGCACCTCCGCTACTACTATCCATGAGTGGAGATTGGCCTTTCTTGTGTGCACCTGCCTAGTCACAGTGGTGCTTGGACAGCCGTACGCAAGCGCGTGTTCTGTCTTGTGGCATACAAAGGTATGTCCTCAAGTGATATTCTGGACGTTGCCAAATTCCGCTACGTAGTCCGATTCCACTATTGGTCAACTCTGATTGGCCCTGAAGGCTGCTATGCCCTCTCTGATTTGCTTAAAATGCCACCGTTAAGGTATTTGACAATATGGCGGAATTTGATAGTGTCCAGAATAACACCCTTCGTCTGGCGTTCCTACAAGGCAAACTTCGCTCATGCTTCGCAGTATATAAAGGGCGCGTAGCATACAACAATGGATGTTATGGAAAAAGAATGCGGGAAACATCAATGGGAAATTTCCGCAACAGTGTTAATTTCTCTCGTCTATTATAAGTAAGGCCACGAGCATTTTCACACCGACAGAGCTGTGTGAAACTAGTTGTCGCAAGAGACGCGCTGGTGTGGACGTGACATGGACATCGTGTGCCTGACACCAAACGAGACAATAGGGAACGAATAAGCTCAAACAATGAGTGCAGCAATTTTCTTTTACCCGTCGGTCGCTCGAATATGCTATATCGAGGGCGATGGTCATACGGTATGGTTATTTTTGCGCAGTAAGGTACACTGTACCTACGTGCCACGTTTTGCAATACGACCGCATGCGGTCCATCGGTGATGTTATTATAAGAATGTCGGGGGGCTTGCGCCGATCTATTTCTGGGAATAGTTCTGCTGGAAAAGAAAGACGGCTCCGTTGAACCAGAGTGCGTGGGTTGGCGTCCCTTCCTTTGTGACGTGAAGAGGGCGTTCCTGCGAGCCGCAGGCCTAGCCAGAGAAGAGGCTGGGAAAGGGGGGGGGGGGGGGACGCCCTCTAGGCATTCACAATCTGTATGCATATATGTACACACGCACGTACAACCCACAAGTTCACGTGCATATATGGCGGGGTGGGACCACTCCCGAAATAACGCCCTAGCTACGCCCATGGGGCAAGCACTTGCGTAGAGGTACGCAAGAAATACTCACAGTCGAGAACATCAGCTTGTCACGTAAGAAAAATAGCATTATAGTTCGATGCAGACTAAGGAGATTTTTTTAAATGCGAAGAATGCATTTCATAGTCGGGCTATGTCAGGCATTCGGCGTTGTCCGGCGTTGTCCGGCGTTGTCCGGCGTTGTCCGGCGTTGTCCGCGGGGAGGAGGATAGGTTGAGGAGGTGTCCGCGCGCCGGCAGGTGTTATCTCTCCGCTCTCACTCTCTCTCTCCCATAGCAAAAGCTGCGGGCGCGCGCGCTTATCCTCGCCCCTAGCAAAGTGGAGGAGCGCGCTCTGGCGCGTGAGGGCGCTCGCATCGCGGGAGCTCAGCGGAGCTACCGCGATAAAAAAAAAAAGAAACAGGCGCTGCGCCGTGCTCCCGACCGGGCTGCAGAAGTTAGGCGCCTTTTCCTTCTTCGAACCACAACCACCGCTATATAAATGGAGTGAAGCGCGCGCGAAAGCTGCATTCGCATTTCCTCACGATTCCCTTCGGGGAGGTGGGGGCATTATTTTTTTTTTATTCAGATGAACATAGTAAGATCCTTCATGCATTTACAGTACGTTATGTTGGGCCAGTTGGTGCATCGTTATTTGAAATACGTGGCGCAAGGTTACTACTGAGAAGTCTTCTGTCTCTTCTCAGTAGTAACCTTGCACCACGTATTTCAAATAACCTCATGCATTTGTTTTGTGTTTTCTTCTGGAATAAAAAAAAGAAAGAACAAATTATTCGACACGACCGACAAAGAAACGACACCGCGTCTCGTGCCTTCGTCCATCATTGGTAAACGCTTTCCCGTTCTCGCTCTACGATGTTGCTTGGTTCATTTTTGTTCATAATATCTTTGTTTACGTGCAACTTGTATGAGCGTCTAGTTTCACGTACGTTTATAATTGTTTCATGAATATAGTTTCATCAGTATGGTATACTAGCGCTTTCTGCTTTTCTTGTTTTCATAGTAGTGCGCAGGGTTTTCCGCTATGTCGCTCTCCATAGTTTGTTTACCTGTTCAATTACGAATATGCCGTTACGTTCTGCTCGGAACTGACACCAAAGTCTGCGCCACCCTCATTTTTTTCGTAAGCATGCTCAAATGTTACCACCTTAGCCCCTAATGGCTGGATTTCGCCGAACTGACTCTTTTTTTTCATTTTTATTTCATGCCGATTAAAGCGGAAGTAGAGAACAATTTAGTTTAATTTAGGCATCGATTTTCGCATTGAGAACCAAATGCTATGCATTCAGTGTTTCCCAAAGCCCTTCTCCCAACTTCCTTCGACTACTTCTGTAGCAGAGCTGTAAATTAAGCCTCTGTGCAATGAGCAGTTCTCCTTAAAGAGGTACTCACACTCAAGTTCTCAGTTGTCGTATTTTTGCGTAAAATGAAAATACAAGTCTTCAAGAGCCCAGAAAATGTAATAGTGTGAGTTCCGACCTAAAAATTAATTACAAGATAGTAACTGTCCCCTCTGTACCCTGACGTCGCGACACAGTATGAACTTCTTGTCACGTGCTCGCGCAAGATATTGTGACGTTTCCACGGCCGCTTCGCTCCGTGGCCTTTTTTGGTGACGCACAAGCGGCCATTTTGTATGCTGTATTTTGTATGGTCACACACCAGTATGTAGCCATACTGGTGTGTGAATTCGACATAATGGATACTGTTGCGTGACGACAAGCTAGTGTCGATGTCAGTAGGTGCACTATGCGAAAGTTCACTTTATCTGTCAAAGTAATGTCTTATCACCATTTCCTTAGCTTCACACTTGCTCAGAGCCGTTTCCTGTGTACAGGAGGTTTGTATGGAGTATTAAACTTGGCTTCGAAAATTGGTGTCAGTAGCCCTTTGAGCACGGGGGCTTTCCCGTGACCTTGAGCGGAGACGTTAGCCAGTTTGTCCTGTCTCGAGTCAGTGGCATATCGATCTCAATTACAGAGGAACAGGCCACAGGAGGCGCGAGAGCTAGGGACGACCGTTCTATACAAATAAGGATTTATTGCTCGGTTTCATGAACCTCCCTGTCGTACAGCAACGACGACAACAAAATGGGCCGTTAATAGTCACTGCACTTACGATTTGCGGAGATTTCACGCGCTCAAGCGAGAGTACAAGCGGTGGTGCAAGCCGCAACTGCATCGTGTAAGCAAACAAAGCCGCAAGATCGAAGGGACAAAAGGTCGCTGTTATTGGAACAAAGGAAGTTAACTCGCTCGAAATGATACCGTATACACTTTACTTTCTCTGTTTATTTATTTTTTTTTTTGAAGTAGAAATAGCCCATCTATTATTTTTTTTCTCCTGAACACCATTTTCCGGACGCGTTCAAGCGCCGCCATCTTGGACTGATAACGTTGCAGTTTTGTATCCGTATCAAACAAACAAACAGTGCTACGGTGAACTCGCACGCACGAAAACGCTTGGGCCGGTACATTCAACGTTTATGGCCACGAACATTTGATACTACAACATAGAAAACCGGCAAAACAATCCCTTATCAGTCCAAGATGGCGGCGCCCATGAATCGAAAATAAAATCTTATGTGAAGCTCAGGGCCTCGCCGGATGTTCACGACTTGCGAAATTTGTCAGATACCCGCAATACTGTTCAACGTGTCCTTTCCCTTTCTGTTCTTTCCATTTTTCTCTGCGCCTCATCTAGTGTTTCGGGTTCGTGTTATCGCATTAATGTTTGTCGAAATCTGTGGTTATGGCCAACATGTAAGTATAGTAGAAGAATCGATAGCTGGGCTAGTTGGTAATGGTTCTTGAGCATCTTGAACACAGCGCCAGTTACCGCAAGGACACCAGAAAAATAAAAAACACACCACAGCGCTGACTCGAAACTGATGTTTACTCTAAAAACGTGTAAAGTCAAATACTAGCAACCTAACACCCTTGGGACCACACGAAAAAAAAAAAAATTGGGGGGACCCTTAAGCTTCGCCTTTAAGAGTTGAACGCGATAGCGATATCCAGTCCCTAGTGCGTACTTCCATCACTTAGTGCATACTATGTAATGGGTAGCATGCTTTAAACCACGAGCAATTATGCGCGTGAAATGTTTTCGAACTTGCTATGTGCCCACTACGTGGTCTTAAAGGGATACTGAACAAAATTTTGAAAAAACTGACGAAAACATCGAAATTCTACTCGCAAGACGCCACTGTTCCAATAAACAGAGTTTATTTCACGTATTTTTGAACAGTTGGCTGTATTTTTGGATGGACTGTCAGTGCGCGGCGGCTGCTCGCGAGCGCGAGCCGTGACGTCAGATTCTCCCTGGCGCGTGCAGGGTGCACGTGCTCCTGTCCTTATCTTCCTTTTCTCCGCCTCTCCTTTCTTTCCACTCTCCCTTCCACAAAAGCACTGATGCCTTACCCCACCCCAGCCGAGAGCATTGTTCGCTCCCGTACTGGTTCTGGGAAACGTAGTGCGAGCTGAGCGGGTTGTGATGCGCGGGCGACGGCTGGCATTGTGGGATGCCTGTTTCCGGCGAGTTTCACGTCACATCCTCTAGTTCACGGCGCGGCCGCTAGACGCGGCGGTTTGTGAAAAACTCATTAAATTCATTATTTTCCTCTAGTTTGTGCCTGAACTGAAGGTTGTTTCCATCGATTTCAACCCCTAATCTTTCAATTTGGCTGGAAATCTTGGCAGCAAAAATTTTGTTCAGTATCCCTTTAAGGGAATATGCGCAGTAACGTGTGTGCCTTTTGTAATGGGTGGCTGGCTTTAAACCCCGATGTCGTTGTGATATTCACATGTTCTGACGCCCGACGGCAATTTACGCTTGTACCACCCAATATTACTGCGATATTACATGTTGCATTGTGACGCCTGTAAACAGGACGCGCGTGTTTGTAAAGCATCAAAGTTATTTTTCACTGCATTTCCAAGCAGATGAAGTTATTTTTGCTGTATTTCCAAGCAGGACGCGTGGCTGTGTCAAGAGAATTATATTATAATACACGAGAAACATACAAAACATAAATGACACAAGAGGAAATCAATAAAAAAAAAAGAGAGACGCGTGGATGTGTGGTAGAACACCTGCTTGCCACGCCGACGGCCTGAGTTCGATCCTCCCTCGGACCCGGAAATTTTTATTATTTATTTTATTTGCATCTTTGCATTTCCAAGCAGAGGAAGTTATTTTTGCTGTACATCTAAGCAGACGCGTGGCTGTGTGGCAGAACACCTGCGTGCCACGCGGAAGGCCTGGATTCGATCCTCATTCGGACCCGGAAATTTTTATTATTTATTTTATTTGCATCTTTCTCGATTTTTCGGTCACGGACAAGATGACAATTTTTCGCTCACAACCAACGACACCGACGCCGACACCGACGCCGACACCGACACCAACGCCGGAATTTCTGCGAAACGAGCTCTTTAACGCTATCGCGTTAAAAAAACGTCAGTAAGCAACCATCTTGATTCCAAAAGGCCACGTGTACAGCCGAAGAAAAACAACAGTTAAGGTATCGAGTGTTCTAAAAATATGGACTCACAGTCATGCAAGAGGCTTATAACATTAGATAGAAATGCGATAGATGCATTAGCGCGCCCTCCGTTGTCTTTCATAATAGCAAATTCGTATTTTTAGAACTCTCGATACCTTTACTGTTGTTTCTCTTCGGCTGTACTCATGGTCTTTTGGTAGTTTTAATGCGAGAGCGCTGAAGAGCTTGTTTCGCAGTGTCGGCGGAATTCCGGTGTCAGCGCCGGCGTCGTTGGCTGTGAGCAAGAAAGTCAGCGTTGTCCGCAAGCGAAAATTCGAGATAGATGTGGGAATCGAGCCCAGGACTTTTGCGTGGCAAGCAGGTGTTCTATACCACATAGGCCACGCCCATGCTCTAAATTACTTCGAGGAAAAAAAAACGCTATATGAACGTTATGTAGTGCGAGGAATGTCCTTAACACATGTAATAACCTATCTGCCCTTCCGCCTTTCTCTTACATTAACATGTGAGAGAAAGATGGACGGGCAGAGAGGTTAGCGTGCTCTCAGACCAGTTGGCTAACGCTGTGCTGGGCAGGGGGGTAAGGCGAATAAAAGAGGACAGAAAAGAGATTATACAAAAAAAGAAGAGAGAAAAAAAGAGAACAATAATACAATAAACGACACTGCTTAAAATCTGTCTCTAAGACCAGTTGTCCGCAAGAAACGCATACGAATGTTCTCAAAGCCTTCCGTGCCGAGGACGGTCTCGGCCAGCAATGTCCTAAGACTATTTCCTCCGACAATGGGTGATTGTCAAGTCTATCTCGCACTTTTGAAAGTTATTTTTTTGGCGCACTGAAGCGAGGACACTCACAGGGAAGATGGACTACTGTCTCCTCGCGGCTACAGTTATCACAAGCCGGGCGGCTGGCCATTCCGATTAGAAATGCGTAAGCATTCGTGAATGCCACCCCAAGCCACTGGCGGCACAGGAGCGTCTCCTCAGCCCTCTAGTTATTCACTGCGGAAGATGGAGCTGTAGACTCGGGTCCAAGTTGGGAAGAAGGGCGTTGGTAAATTCCTTTGAGTTCCACTGTGCGAGTCTTAGTTCACGAGCGGGTCAACGAAGCCTTAAAGCTGGTTCCGTTCTTGATAACGGTATAGCTGCACAATGGAGAGCATCATGAGCAGATCGGACGGCTTCATCTGCTCGGTCATTTCCGTAGATACCGCAATGGCCCGGTATCCACTGATACGCTATGTTGTGCTTCTTCTCTATAGCACGGTGATGAAGCAGTCTTGAGTCAGCGACTAATTGCTCATTTGGTCCACGACGATATGGTGACATAATGCACTGGAGTGAAGCCGGGCTAGTGCTTGAGAAGGCGAAGCAAACAGGGTCCGATTACGCTATCGCGTTTACTCTTGAAGGCGAAGCTTAAGCGTCCTCCGAGTTTTTTCCGTGTGGTCACACGGGAGTTAGGTTGTTAGTATTTAACTTATAAAAGTTCAGTTGGGACTCAGCGTTACCATGTGTCCTTTATTGTCCTGGTGTCCCTGTCGTATTTGCGATGTGTTCAATATGTTCATGAACATAAGTAGTAGTCACGCATGATGAAGCATTGTGAGGGGAGCTCTTGAAGAGATAAACATGGAAAGCATAACCACGAAATATTTTCAGCAAACGTTCGTCATATTCTTACAATAGTTAATATTTCTCGCGGGATGAAAATTAAATTTGATTACACTAAAGTGCTACTAACTTAAGTATTTGTCAAAGCGTATTACCAGGGGATGCAGCTGGAGCCAACGTTTGGACAAGGGGCTTGCCTTCGTCATGACAATAACTGCCTCGTTTGGCAGCGTTAATATACGCGTGGCTCACTGTCCTGCATGCCCCATCCTGCCCATCAGTGTTCTCGAGTAGCAGGCGTAGCGCGAGCTCTTACGTAAATAGAGCTGCGCCTATGCAAAGACGAAAGCGATGTGTCATATATGAAACTCGCGAAATAACGCTGTCTTATAAACAGCCCTGCGTCACACTAATTGCAGAGGTCCTTCGTTCTGCTGGTGCACAGAGAGGGACAAATTTGAAGAAAAAGTGGTGCACTGCATTAGAGGCAAAAAAAAATGTGAAAAAGCTTATTACAGTTTAAAAAAATAATAAAGGGCATTGCAGCTCGATCCGTAAACAAAAAATATTGTAGGATGTAACTATAGTTAAGCCGAATGTAACAATGTGTGAGTGTTTGTATACTTATACAAGCTATAAACTCCGGAATGAATCTACAATGCGCGAAAGCAATGTAATCTGCGTTTAAAATAAGCGCACATAAACGCAATTAGCAAAGAAAGTAGTCCCTCGCTGACTAATAAGCATTAATTATCTGCACCGCTGTTGTCGCAGGATCAACTTTGATAAGGATAAATGAGCAGCTTTAATTTTTGCAAAGCATTTCGCCGATGCTTGTGCGCTATGCGAACAACCTTTATTGTAGCGCGTCGTTAGAGAGAAAAAACTAAATACGCGAACGCTCAAAAACGAGCTTAACTGCGACATTTTCAACTCGAAGTCCTTCCTTTGAACTAGCGCCAGTTCTGCGGCTGCGAGTTTTGACACGCATAGCTGAAAGAGCGAGCCGGTGAGAGCAGTCGGCGCAAAATGAAGGTCATGATTTATGGAAACCAAGAGCGAAATTCACTGAACCGAAGCGGCACGCGACCAACGCGCTATTCGAGAAATAAAGTTCAATTAATCTTTCCAGCCGCACGCACCTCCGCATATTGAATATACTCAAATAGCGCGGGACCCGGCTCTCTTCATCAGATCCACGAACTCGCAAATGGCTCAGCATCATGCGCACAAACGCACGGAGCTGAGCAACGAACTTAAAGTTTGCGGACGTTTCCACCAGAGTGGTAACGGCAGTGCTTTCTCGCATCACTCCGTGTAAATGCTCTGCACAAGATCATCCAGTATAAGCTTTCTTTTTTCCCATGCTTATTTCACGGCGTTATGAGTTATGCTTACCAACTCTGCATGGGTCGCTTCTTCATAGTCAACTTGAACTTGTTTTTACTGCTTCCCCTAGGGCGGTGCCTGATCTGTCGGAAAGAAGTCGTTTATTACCTCTCGGACATTAATCCTTTTGCCAGTGCTGACCAACAGTCGTGCGCAAATATCTTTGTGTTGATGTTATTTTTTTTTTCGTATAGGCGGATAATGGGAAAGCTTCCATGGAAAAGCAGGAAACATTTGCGAATCGCCATTTTCTGTGTCCATGGTTTCACTGACGCGCATCAAGTTGATCCCGGTTGTGGTTTATGGCTTTGCGTTGACTGACGCTCCACAAACCACTATAGTGGTCATTTTTCCTACTCCAAGGACAGTTTAGAGTTGGTTCGTTTTCTTTCTTTCTTTCTTTCTTTCTTTCTTTCTTTCTTTCTTTCTTTCTTTCTTTCTTTCTTTCTTTCTTTCTTTCTTTCTTTCTTTCTTTCTTTCTTTCTTTCTTTCTTTCTTTCTTTCTTTCTTTCTTTCTTTCTTTCTTTATTTATTTATTTATGAAAATTCTTGAAAGCAGCAGCACCACTTTTATGTTATTGTCGACGCTTGCTTCAATTTTCTACCATATAAGTTCATTGCGCTTGTCGTGTCCACTTCGTAACGTGTGTCCTCCCTAACTTCTTTTGTCCCAGTAACTGTAGCGCAGTATTTTAATCGTTAAGTTCATAGCACTGCCAACACAAGCGAGCAAAAGCGTTCGGCAATTCTCTTACGGTTGCGCTAGTTACGGTCGAATTGCTTTGGGAATATTTTGCGCGTAGACATCGCAAGAGGATATGTCGTAGGAAGCGATTGAATACGAGGACGAAATAAAAAAAAATAAAAAACGAATTAAGGGAAAGCTCGTTCGACAACACTGGCCTGAAAATGCGCACGCCACCCACAAAATACATGGAAAGAATCGCGGAAGGTTCAACGATCCAAAAGCCCCCTCACTAAGTGAAAGAGTAGCATCCGTCTCGGCTCATCACGCGGCATGCTTACAACGCCCATTGCCCCGCATACTATTGAGCGGGCTACGGCAGGCGTCTGTTTTACTTTAAATAAAAACGTAGCGGGGGGGGGCATCGGGGATCAGGAGAAAGACTCGGTACACTCCGCATCTTCCTCCCTGCCTGCTTCGCAACGGAGCCATCCACGGGAGCAACAGCATCCCAAAGGGAGTCGCTGCTTTACCCTTCCCTTTTCCTTCTTTTCCTTCACTTCCGTTCCCTCAGCGCCCATCACGCCCGTATCGATCCGGCGCCTCTGGCGAAGAGACGGGCAGCAGCGGCGTTGCGATACAGCGGCGAGGGTGACGCCATAGCTTCGCTTCGGCGCAACGTCCAGCGGCGGCGGAGGGACCGGCTGCGCGCACGCGCACTGCCACCGTCGCCTGGGCAACGCTGCCCGTACGACTCGGCCCCGCTTCGATCGGGCCCAGAATGCGCGCGGACGACATGTTGGACGACGGCTGCCTCCGCCGCTACCGTGCTAGCTGAGCGATAACCGCTCGCAAAACGACGAGTACCATCTCTTCGAGAGTAGAGAGGACACCTGGACGAGGTTGCAGCAGCTTCGGCCGCGGGACCACCATGGGCACCGTGCTGAGCTTCTCCCCGAGAGACCGCAAGCCGCAGAGCTACAGCGAGTACAACCTGTACAGCTACGAGCAGCTCAACAACGCCAAGAACAGCCAGCACTCCGCCAAGATGGGCCACCACCAGGACAGGATGGCGGCGCCGCCGGCGTCTCAAACGCAGCCGCCCATCGCCGGCGGAGGCCACCACAATCACCATTACCACCACGGTCACCACCACGGCAACAATCACAACAACAATAATAACAATAACAACAACAACCAGAACCACCATGGCGGCAACCACTTGAAGAAGCACACTCTGTTCATCAACGCTCTGAGCTGGAAGCACTTTAACGTCTCGACCAAAAAGAAGGCAGAGAAGACTAAGTCAGCGGCTGCTCAGCGCCAGCCTTTGGAACCCGTTGATCCAAACAAGAACGTACACAAGTCCCTTTCCTGTTACAACCTTGGTCTCGACATCGTGGGCTCGGGCCGCGGACTCGTCGACCGGCCGCCAACTGGTGCGAAGCCGGCCCCGCCTCCCCTGCCACCGAAGCCAGCCGTGGTGAGGCCGGCTCCCCCAAAACCGGCCGGATCTCAGCAGCTAACGGCCGGTGGTAGCCCTCAGCGCAAGACAGTCATCCAAGCCTCAACATCCGAGTTGCTCCGCTGCCTGGGCGAGTTCCTTGGGCAGCGCTGCAAGCGGCTGCGCGACTTCCAGCCAGGCGACGCGGTTCTCTGGCTGCGAACCGTGGACAGGTCGCTGCTGCTGCAGGGCTGGCAGGACATCGCCTTCATCAACCCTGCAAACGTGGTCTTCCTGTACATGCTTGTGCGCGAGCTCGTCGACGAGGACGTGACCAGCGAGCGCGAGCTGCAGGCCGTCGTGCTGACGTGCCTGTACCTGTCGTACGCGTATATGGGCAACGAGATATCGTATCCACTCAAGCCCTTCCTGGTTGACGAGAACCGGGACAAATTCTGGGACCGCTGCCTCCAGATCATAGAGAGCCTGAGTTCCAGCATGCTGCGCATCAACAGCGAGCCGGGCTTCTTCACCGAAGTCTTCAGTGAGCTCAAGGCGTGTGCACCACAGCCGGCGACGTCGACGGCAGCCACGGCGCGCGTCTGTTGAAGACCGCCCACGGCCCCGCCATCGACGGGGCTTCTTCACTCTAGTATCAAGGTTTCGCCAAATAAGGTCTTCTCCGAGCGGCAGAGTGAGAGGCCAGCACCCGTCCTTCTGTCCAAGTCGTCACCTCAGCGCCGTGATGACTCCGGTGTACGATGTGTCAACGTGGTGTTGCCCTTCATTTTTCGACGCACGTTGATCAAAAGCTCTTTGTCCTTGTTGCTGCTGCTTTTTCCGTCACCTTCCTATCTTCAACTTTGAAGACAAGTACGGCTTAGGAGTGATGAGCTTGGACACAAGTTTGTGCTTTTGATTTCATTGCTAATCTGGAGTATAAGGAAACGTCGTGAAGAAGGTGACGTCATGGGGGGATCACCTAAGCAAAGAACGAACATCCTGCATTCCGCAGATGACGCCGTTCGTTTACTTGCTGCACACATTTTCGTTGGGGCAAGAGCCTATTTTCGAGCTATGCGGTCCCCATTGGCCCTGCTTAGTTCTTTCAGGAAAAGAATGTAGTACGGCACCACTTGCGGCACACCGGAGGACACGGAACGTGGGACGGCGGTCGTTCGTGGACCCATGAATGGCGTCGACGGAGAAGCGTCCGCCATAACTGCCAAAAGAAGACAAGAGGAATGGGAGCGAAAGTGTACGGAGAGCATCGATGGAAGGCATCCTCGACCGTGGCGCTAGCTTGCGCAGTGTCCGTTTCTTGCGTGTGTGACATCTGACCAGGAGGAAAGCCTGAACATGGCGCAATGCTCCGTGTGTTCAAGGCCGCCGAGGCGGTCGACTGTGCGACAGACTACGTTGTCTGTGAGACTCCGTTTCGCCATCGCCTCGCTGCGGGCAACTAGGAGAAGTCTGTCCGAGCACCCAGCTCTCTTCTCCACAAGACACCCGGTACTCTCCATCCCTCTGCTACCGTTGTTACGACTGACTTATTGTTGTGGGACTATGCTGCAATACTTCCTTCTTTCACTTATGTTCGCCTTCTACCGCTTGTTTTCATGCATTTTCTTTCCTTTTAACTGACACTGTCCCTGAAGAAACCGCACGAAATACCACAGGTGAGAGGGCGATTATTTTCGTTCCTACGCTATTTCATCTCTACACTCAGTACGTATCGCAGACTGCCCACATTCGAGGGAGCACCTATATATAGATCGAGCGAGGGTGAGATTATCGAACCTGTTCGTTCGCTTTTGGTCACAGCCAGAGCGCAATTTTAGCGTAGGGCACGTCTGTGTATCGATCGTCTTTGCGGCTGCCTTGCAGTTGCATCCATGCTTTTACTATATTTTCATCGCGACCTGTTAATTGCATTCTTTCTTCTGCTGTGACGCAAACAAAGGATAAGAACGAAAAGAGAAGAGTAACCAGTACAAATATTGTTAAGAAAGAAACGGCAACAAAAAATCAGTATGAATCTCGATACGTTATGTGATGAAGCCGTATAGCTGCGTTTCCTTTTCGCTTACGTTTAATTTCACGTTACCTCCCGTAAAGTTGTGCAATGAAAAAGAAATGTGGAAGGGAAGTGGAGTGATACCATGCTGCAGAACCTCAAAGCAAGCTTCAATGAAGCGATGTAAACGCGCTGTGCCAACGTTGTAATAAACTTAGCCGATCGCATGTAGGAACGACAGATAAAGAAGTCTCAGGAGACACATTTAGATTGTGCACGATGCTTATGAAACGTACGCTTCTGCACGTGTATTGTGCCCCAAGGGCTACCCAGCGGGAGAATACCGCTGGAAGAATACCAAATACGCTCAAATAACGATATATTACGAAACAACCATGACATAATATCTATTTTATGAGATCGCCGTTTTTTAGAGTGCGCACATTGTAACCGTTACCCTTTCATTTATTCCCTTCTTTCTTTTTTCCTGGTCAGAGAAACACGCTCGGTGAGCGAAATAAACAATAAGCAATCGCTAGAAAAACAACGGCAACAAATTGTTGTTATCTAGGTTTCTTGTGATACAGGAACAGAAGAAATACGTCCACTTCGTAGTCGCAGTCCTTTTTTTCGCAGTCACGACGCATTATTTTTAGTAGAAAGCTACGCTGGTGTTAGCGCGTACGGTTACACGAAGCAGGGAATGAACCGAAGCTGAATATCTTTTATACGATCCTTGTTTCTTTAGGTGTAAATAAAACTGTTCAATGAGGACGCGGCGAGGAGCTTTCACTTTGGCCGCTGCTTCCTACGGAGAACCGCAGCGCTCAAAGAAAACGTTACGCGGCTGAGCTGGGGCGCCGCGGAGACTCGGCCGCCATCTTGCGCGGAACTAGCCAGCTTCCCCGCAAGAACCAAAGAAAAAAATTTAAACAAAATGGCGCTTATCGATCGCGTCGACTCCCCCCTACGTCGCGTCCTCACTACGAGTATTGCGCATGCGTAGCACGGTGGCAGCCTGCCGCGCATTACTCACCGAAACCGTTGTAGGTGGCGTCTCCTCCCGAATCGACGCTATACTTATTTGTGCTCCTAACTTGTTTTCTCTACAACGTTTGATCTTTTATTATTTGTTGTTCGATGCTCGTCTTTCATTGCGCTATGAGCGAGGAGGGTACGGCCTGACATTGCAGGCCTTTTTGCGAGCCAGCACTGAGTGCGACGTTGTCCGCTGAGTAGAGTTTGTCGGGCGATGTCAAACGATACGCTTAGAAAATAGAAAGAGAGGACATGCTGATACGTTTCTCAAGCGCATATTAGCAACTATATGACGTTATTTCGCAGATCTGTTAAAAAACAAAAACAAATTGCGCATGAAAAGAGAGAGCAAACAGGAAACAGTGGCGTGTATTAAGCGAGCGAATAGGGGATCCCTTATATTCGTTTCCGTAAATTCAAGCCACATCAAAAGCGGGATTCGAAGACCGTGAAAGCTGAAGCGCACAGCTTGCGACACGTTTAGTGACTTTCTCATGCAGGACCATTGGCGTCGAGAGACTACGCCAAGAGTAATCGCCAAACGGAGGGCAAGCTGCAATGTCACTTCCGGTGAGCGTTGGCAGACTAAGAGATTGTGTTTAGGGACACTGAACTGTTAGTCTAAAGAGTCGCCATTAAACGAAAACGTTCGCTCTTATCGACACTTTCATGCGCTCAGTGCTGGCTACGCACGCACGTGAAGCGTGCTTCACCGCGTTTAGATTGTTATTGCGGTAAAACACGCTTTCCGTGGAACCGCCTTCCGGCATAATTCCAAAGAGGGCAGCTAACGAAACAACCACGCACAAGCCGTGTACAAGCATCCGCCCGTATATTGTTGTCTTCTCCAAATGAGTGTTTATGTAAGTTATGTGCGCATTTTCTATTTATTGCAGCTTCTTGTTCGACACGATCTGCCGCACGTCATATATGTCCACATCTTTGACAACTTCGTTCATTGAAAATGAACTTTATAATTGTTGATAAGTTTTGATCTATTTGCGCGTTTCATCTACCTAACTTATTTTTACCTATGATAGCTAACAACAGTTGCTCCTGTGTCGCTTGATTAGGCTGATAAGCGCCGAAATGTTATCTGCTGGCGCCAGTGTCCACACAACGTGTTTCGCAAGTTATTGCTTTCATGCAAAGAAATCACGCCGTCAATTGCGAAATAGAGGAAGAGGTGAAAGTTGTTATTTTCGTTTACGGGGAGTCTGGTTGCCATCTCTGATAGTGCTTGCTCGTGGTGTTCGCGAGTTACGCGACAATGCTGAGGTCACAGTTCATCTCTCTCTATCTCGAGTGCTTCAAGTCATTGCATAGTCATCAATACGATGCATAAGTCGTCACCTGTTACAATACCCGGTAGAAGTGTTCACGGACAATGGTGGTGATGTACTAAGCCTGTCTGTTCTTTGTCTTCACCGAAGCTTCGACTGATGAAAGAACACCAAGAACTGCGTGCGAAGCTTGTGCTGCTCATTTGTACAAAACCTATATCAGCTGGATAAAAAATAAAGACTGTTCTGACCTTTTTTACCATCTGTGTCGTCCTATTGTATCCGGTGTCAAACAAAATCGCAGGCCGTGCACTCGAGAGCAGCGACCCCCTTAAACCAGCCAGTAGTGCAGTACCCTGCAGGTTACACTATTTGGTGTTCATCTGCGACCATCAAGTTGCGGTATGGCGCAGTTATGACAATGTACAACGAGAAACCGCGACGAATTATACGGTTAACGTAGTTAAGTACAAATACAGCTATGATCATTAACACTTAAGCTCAACAGCATATGTGTGCGTGTGTGCGTGCGTGCGTGCGTGTGTGTGTGTGTGTGTGTGTGTGTGTGTGTGTGTGTGTGTGTGTGTGTGTGTGTGTGTGTGTGTGTGTGTGTGTGTGTGTGTGTGTGTGTGTGTGTGTGTGTGTGTGTGTGTGTGTGTGTGTGTGTGTGTGTGTGTGTGTGTGTGTGTGTGTGTGTGTGTGTGTGTGTGTGTGTGTGTGTGTGTGTGTGTGTGTGTGTGTGTGTGTGTGTGTGTGTGTGTGTGTGTGTGTGTGTGTGTGTGTGTGTGTGTGTGTGTGTGTGTGTGTGTGTGTGTGTGTGTGTGTGTGTGTGTGTGTGTGTGTGTGTGTGTGTGTGTGTGTGTGTGTGTGTGTGTGTGTGTGTGTGTGTGTGTGTGTGTGTGTGTGTGTGTGTGTGTGTGTGTGTGTGTGTGTGTGTGTGTGTGTGTGTGTGTGTGTGTGTGTGTGTGTGTGTGTGTGTGTGTGTGTGTGTGTGTGTGTGTGTGTGTGTGTGTGTGTGTGTGTGTGTGTGTGTGTGTGTGTGTGTGTGTGTGTGTGTGTGTGTGTGTGTGTGTGTGTGTGTGTGTGTGTGTGTGTGTGTGTGTGTGTGTGTGTGTGTGTGTGTGTGTGTGTGTGTGTGTGTGTGTGTGTGTGTGTGTGTGTGTGTGTGTGTGTGTGTGTGTGTGTGTGTGTGTGTGTGTGTGTGTGTGTGTGTGTGTGTGTGTGTGTGTGTGTGTGTGTGTGTGTGTGTGTGTGTGTGTGTGTTGGAGGACGCTTAAGCTTCGCCTTCAAGCGAGGAACGCGATAGCGTTATCGGGCCCAGTTCGCATCGCCTTTTCATTCGCGAAGAAATAAAAGAAACGCGAGGAAATGAACGTCTGTGCGCGTGACATTGACCGTTATAAGCTCTCCTAGGGCACCTATTGCAAGTGCAGTTTCGTAGCGCCCACTTCACCGTTATTTATCATCTTGCGGAGTAGCAAAGTACCCTAGGCGCTTCCGTCATTAAATACGCGCAACTACACAGCTGTACACTTTGTTGATGCTGTGGCTGTTGGTGATGATTAAATCAGACTGAGCATTTTGTAATGGGCGCATTTTTTAATCAACCACTAGCAGCGCATTTCGCATGGTGTGACTCCTGATGCCATTATACGCTTCTGCCAGGTAACATTACATATTATAACGCTACTCCTCGCCCTACATGACGCCTGTATTAGTTTCTTTCCCAAAGCAGTTTCAAGCACAGGCATAGCTCTGTGGAAGGACTCTTGAGCATAGGTCGGCAAAAAATTTGGAGCTCACTCAAGCTCACTCGAGAAATGTATTTTGCTCTGCGGGCTCACTCGGGCTCAGACTCATTAAATTTTTTCTGGACCGGACTCACTCGGACACATACTCACTGAATTTCTCCTTTACCGGATTCACTCGGACTCAAACTCACCAGCATATTAATCAGCCGGACTCACTCAGACTCATACTCATGGCTTCACCTGAGTCTTAGTGAGCGTGAGTGAGTCGACTCATGAGTCCGTTAACGTAGAAATAGCGTTTTTGACCATGGGTTCAATGCTCTTTAACGCCAATATCTCCCATAATCGGTGCTTTATGAAACACCTCCTGATCATATGCACCTACAAATACGAGTTATCAGAGGTTCCAAGTCCAGTAAGTACATTTTATGAAGAGTTTGCGGGGAAAGATCATGCCCCCCCCCCCCCCTCCGTAACTCACGCCTCTGATCAATAAATATTGAGGTGGTACATGAACGCCAGTAAAATGAGATATTTGTGAATCGACGTGAGTATTAATGTAAGCCGATATAAGGCTAATAGTAGTGCTGAAGATGAGTTGATAGGTCCTTATGTCGGCAATAAACGGTGGAGCTCACTCAGACTCATTCAAGGAATATATTTTCCGCCGAGGACTCACTCAGACTCACACTAACCAATATTTTCCTCAAACGGACTCACTCGGACTCAGACTCACTAAAATATTACTTACCCGGACTCACTCAGACTCAGACTCATGGCCCGATCTGAGTCTGAGTGAGTCTGCGTGAGTCGACTCATGAGTGAGTGCCCTACAGAACGCCTGGAATCGATTCTGGATATGAACACTGGTCATTATAATTTGAGTCCATCGCAATTTTCCGCTCAAGGACAACACCACCGACGCCAAAACCGACACCGAAATTTCTGCGACACAGGCTGTTTAAAGCTATCGCGTTAACATTTACACGTAAAACGACAGATCCGCAATGATCTGGCTAAAGGTAAGTCACAAGTAAAGCTCAAGTATTCATGAGGAGAAAACGCATATCAGAATCATACAAGTGCGAACAATATGCTAATCATGCCGTAGGGACACCGATGTGTCACCCGCACAACGTAGGACGGGAGTCCCAAATGAAGCATTAAATACTCTTAAATTTGCTTATCTAATTATCAATAACTATTCGGCATAAACAGAATAGCACTTCAGTAGGCAACCGAACAACCACTGACTTGACATTACAGCTGGAACATAATAATCATCGCCACCTCTAATTTGCGATGTCCCATTAATTTATTTTACAGCAATCTGAAACTCATACCAACAGCAAGAACGACACAAATCACCTGATTATAAATCGTCTCCACAAGTGTACAGAGAGTACTGTTTCTCTCTCTCGGTTATTTTTAGGGGCAAAGCACCTTTGGGCCGAGCCTTGTCCGTCCGCGGTGTCCGTCACGGGGAGATTCGTGGATGTGAGACACAAAAAAAAGGTTTAACAATAGACTAATATCAATCATAATTGTGACAGAACAATGTAAAACACCTAGAAGCGTAAACCCCTTATACTAGTCGGCGACTTCAACGTACACTCGCGTTAAAGTTACCAATTTCTGTTCTCGCCGTTCCTGGGTAGATATAAACTATCAATAACCTGTGGCACATACCCGCCGATTTGAATAAAAGAAAAGGTTTACAATAGACGTACAACAATCACAATTGTGACAGGACAATATAAAACACCTACAAGCACAAACCCTTTATACTATAGTCGGCGACTTCAACGTATACATTATGGACCTTAGGACCTAGCTTTGTCGTCGACTCTTTGTCACTTTATGTCACTTTATGTGACATTATATCACTCAATTTACATTATATGGGGCAACGCTCGGGATTGGTTACTCACCTATACGATACCCAGAGCTTCGCCCACTCGTCATGATTAACTTCGTGGAGATGCGTGGACTTTCCTTACAACTATCAGTCTTTACAGATGGCAAGTTATTCCAATATTTTAAACTGTTGGAAATATATACAGTTAGCCGTTGTCTCGATTGCAATGACGTATTATTTTGCGAAATAGTCCACGGATCTCGCATAGGTGAGTACATGGTACTCTTAAATTGCTTTCCTGTTTAGCTAAACACTCAAAATGGACACGTATAATGAAAGAAAATGCGATGACGTCTACTAAAGTTGCTTAGTACTAAACTATATTAAGCGTCAGCTTACTGCTATCTCACAGGAGAGTAGACAATACTCTTAGTCGGTTTTTTTTTTTCTATAAACACATAAAGCTGAGCGGTTTCCTCAGCGTTGGTTCTTCCAGTCTACTAGAAATAGCGCATTTTATTGCGGCCATGGGCAAATCGTATACAGTAGAAAATCGCATGATAACATCTACATCATTTTTTATCTATGTGGACGCAGTGATGATCGTTAACGGACGTCTTCCGCTGGTCGATCACACTCTAAATGGGCGGAAATCGTGCTGGAGTGTCATTCGAAGGTCAGCCTTCGATTCCTGCTAACTCTGTCGCGTTTTATTACGATGACGACCGTGAGACGCAATAGTGGAACACGGAGCACGACCTTTTACACCTCGGCAAGCCCGGAGGCCTCGGTGTGAGGTTTGGTATACGGCAATGTCTTCAGTACGCTTTACGACCGCGGCAATTTCGACGTTCTGCAACCCCCCATTTTCTGGGCAAACATCCTGAAGAAACGCCGAGCGGTGTCCTTGTGCCGACAGCTCCCCGTCTCGCATCCTTGACGCTGAACTTCACGTGCACGGCATGCTCCTAAGGCCCGTATTCTGAAACGCTCCTTACCTCAGACCATTTCCCTACCTTACGTGAGGAGCCCTTCATGCCTCCTTACATTAAGGAGCTCCTTGAGAGAGCCAGAGTATTCCGAAAGCTTCCTTCTACCTTCCTTTGCTAAGGGCCGCCTCAGTAAGGTAAGACGCGTGTTTTGCAAGTCTGGGATCGAGAGTACCTGTGAAATACGGACTAAACGTCCTTTCTTAAGAAAGAATAAGGAATATTTTTTACACATACCGATGAATAATAACCTGTACACTCCTTTTTCGCCACTGGTGCTCATCCTTTCCCGTTTATTTAACTTTCGCCTGCTCCAGCAGCAAAGAAGGATGGTCGAGGAACCTTGGAGCTCATAGCTTTCATTGATGCATTTCAACGGCCTGTTATGTGGGTGCGAGTAATAAAGATAGTTTAAAGTGTTCAAGACGTGGGTGAGATTGATTTTTCATGACCGAGCAGTGTTAAGCTTGTGAAAATTCCTCAATTTGGTGCAAATTTGTCTCGAATGTACTTATGTCCAAGTAAATTATTTTGTTTACATTCTGAACGAGGGCGTGTCTAACGGGTCATGCATCGCGCTTTTGTGGATCGACCTGTTTCTAACAAAACGAGACAATCTTACACCAGCGGTTCCCAGGAACCCAAGTCCTGGAAGTATTCAGATATATGTGGACGATTTCTTAGTAGTCTTACAGCGCGGTGCCTCGGGGTTGCATTCTGAGCTGTCACAAACAAGATTGTCTGTCCCCCCTGGTCATAACTCGTAAGTTCGATTTCCCCAGTGGTCATGTTTGCGGGACATACGAACCAGGCTCGTACAATCAAAAGGGTCATTGTTCGGGCTTGCTTCTCCTACGCATTAAATTAGTCCTGCTGTCACACAGTAGGCGCCAGCTTTCAGGCGTAGGTCACTCGCTGGTGTCACGACGGATTACTAATCTCAGTGGTTGAGATAATCCGCAAAAAAGGAAAGGAGGGTTTCCTGGGCATACATTGTAGCGCATGCGGCTGCACCCCTGGGTTTGCTATAGACTATTTTACGGATGGGTTTGAGGGCCGCCATGTTGGGCTGTTAACCTTTGTGTTTTGTATCTTTAGCAACTAAATAAACAGTGTTACGGTAGACGCATACGCATGAAAACGGTTGGGTTGGTGCACACGATGTTTCATCGCCTTATTAATACACGTCGCGATCTACAAAAACAAGGAAACAACGGCTTAACAGCCCAAGATGGCGGCGCCCACATGTCTTACGGAAAATAATCTATACATCATTTTCCGGACGCGCTCAAGTGCCGCCATCTTGGACTGATAACGTTGGACTTTTGTATCCGTATCAAATAAACAAACAGTGCTACGGTGAACTCGGACGCACGAAAACGCTTGGGTCGGTACACTCAACGTTTCATGACCATGGTCATTTCATATTATGACATGGAAAAGCTGCAAAACGATCGCTTATCAATCCAAGATGGCGCCCATGAGTCGAAAATGAAATCGTGTATACAACACACGTGATTTTCTCTTACCCGGACGACCCCACCTGCATCATTGTTGAAGCAGCTGGCATGGCATGTGGAGAACGCCCACGCAAAAGTTGGCAAGCAACTTTTGTACAACGATGAGGATACAATAATAGCGAGCTTGTGCAGAAGTACGAGGCTTCGATTGAAAATAAGAAATCGGGCACAGTGCCGCTGAAAAAGTACTGCAGGGAAGCGCCCTTTCAGCGCAAGTAGCAAGGTAAGGAGGCATGAAGGTAGCTCTAGCGCTACCTTAACTTGAGGGAGCACCAAGGAGGGCCTCAGTGAGGGAACCTTAGTAAGGAGCATTCCAGATTACGGGATAAGGCGTCCTCAAGCAGTTAAAGCCCCCTCACTGAGGTAAGGAGCGTTTCAGAATACGGGCCTAAGGCACCGTCAAGGAACTTTTAATATTATAGTCAGTAAATGTGTTCGCCGATAAAAACGTACAGTCCGCCGCGGTGGAGCAGTGGTTAAGGTGCTCGGCTGCTGACCCGAAGGTCGCGGGTTCGATCCCGGCCGCGGCGGTCGCATTTCGATGGAGGCGATATGGTAGAGGCCCGTGTACTGTGCAATGTCAGTGCACGTTAAAGGAATACCACATAGGTCAAAATTTCCGGAGCCCTCCACTACGGCGTCTCTCATAATCATATCGTGG
>JALIZH010026805.1:0-36181 GCA_030522465.1 Rhipicephalus appendiculatus
GCTTTTACTGTACTCATGAATATGAAGTGAGTGAGTACTCGTGTGTGAGCAGACGTGAGTATGATCATGAGTACTCACGAGTGTGAGTAGGCGTGGGTATGGAACGTCAGTGAGTACTGTGAGAGTAGTAGGCGCGAGTATGAACGTGAGTGAGTACTCATGAGTGTAAGTAGGCGCGAGTGTAAACATGAGTGAGTACTCATGAGTAAGTAGGCGCTAGTGTGAACATGAGTTTCTTTAGTGTGAGTATGATGCGAGTCAGTACCAATCAGTGTGCGTAGACGTGAGTATGAATGTGAGTGAGTACTCATGAGTAAATGAGTATAAGTGTGTATGAAAGTGGGTGAGTACCAATGAGCTAGGATGAGTGGGGCGAGTATGAACGTAAGGGAGTGCCGATTAGTGTGAATATATAAGTGATTTGGATTTAAAACCACTCTTGATGCAATGTATGTAACTATATACACGTATGGCACAAGTGTTTTGCTTTAACCCCTTAAGTGCTTTGGACGAGCAGAGCTCGTCCTGCCCAAACTGTCCCCGAAGTGCTTTGGACGAGTAGAGCTCGTCCTAGCGGAATAGGTACTCTTCTCTAGCGTTCAGGAGGAGAAGCGCTTGCCTACGGCTTAAATTGCATGTAATCCACCAGATGGTGGTATTTACTCGATGATTTAGTTTTGTTCTGCGGCAGGAGCGCGCTTTTTGTATGAAAAGTTGGTGTGTGGTGGCGGCAACCCATGCATAGCTGGCGCGTCAACGCGTAAAAAAAAAAAGCTTTTCATCTTTGTCATCTTGTTCGAGCGATGATGATTCTGATACAGATGTTTATTTTTTGTCCGGAAGTGAAGATAGCGATGACGGGGCATTGAGGAGCTCATCCGTTGATGATGAAGACAGCTCGAAAGCAAACATCGCGCGTGCTCGCCAGTGAAGCCGCTTTGCGTTATTCCGTGTTTCGAAATTTTCCACACAGTCCCTAAACTTCCTGAGTGAAATAGCCCAAGGGGGCTTAACCTACACTAGGGAAGAAAGAAGTCGCGCCTGCAACAGTTTTTTATAAGGTTTTTATATTTATTAGCAGCGGGCAGCTGGTTTTCTATGCATTGTTCCGAAATAAACTTTATTGTGTTGATTTGAATAAGTATGTGGTACAAATATTTTTTCAACATCGACTACGTGCTTTTTAGTACGATCAGGTTCGAAAACAGCAATAAAAAAATAGGCACTTTTGGTCCGGAAATTGTCAAAAAAGTAAAGCACTTAAGGGGTTAAATAATTTTTAAAGGGACCGACAACTGCCCAGAACATGAACTGAGATTACTCTACTGATGGAAAGATTGTGCGTCGCACTGACTCAAAACCAACCCTGTTTTTTTTTCGTGAGACGTGGATTTATATTTTTATTTCTTCATCGAAAGACGCGAAAAATGACCTTTGGCGGCCTCTGGTGGCAAATACATGAACGAATCGATGTACCGTGTCACGTGGCCGTTCATTGCCGTAGACGGTTGAGGATCTTTTTGTTGGTACTCAAATATTGTTCGTTTCTTTATATTGAACGATATTACTCCATAAAAATGTATACACAAGCATGCGTTAGTAGTATGCATTAAAGCGGCGCTGCCATCGCGTGACGTAGTGATACCATGCTCGTCAGCGCGTCTTGAGCAACTTTTCAGCGTGCTCATGCAACCGTGCACGCAGGTTGCAGGTCGCTAAGATTTTTGAGCGACATAATTTTGCTACCTACACTTCGTCTCAGAAATGACGCGCACTGCTACTCGGCGCGGCTAGCGCGGCCGTGCATATGCGTGGTGACGTTTTTGGTGACCTGGCTTGGCTCGTGTATCGAGAGAGTAACGCCGCCGGTACAAGCCAACCATGACACAGGCACAGGCAACCTTGGGCGCAGGCGCACACAACGCGGTATAAATACAGGGAAGGTGTATAATGCCACACAATCTCATTGCAGCAGGTTGTTATTTTCAAAAATAGTTGAAAAGCTCAAAATAAAGGTGGTTAGGCACAGTTATAGGAACTCCTACGAAAGCAGAACGACGACAGCTTTCACACATCGCGAGAAGGCCTGGCGGCATCGCTATCAATTCTCAGCGTTGCTGGAGGAAAAGTGCATGTGTGTTTAGAGCCTTTCAGATCGAAAAATACTGCTTGTAAAATAACTACGTGCTTTTGGGACTAACTACTGCAGCTACAAACACTGCAAAGGGTGAGCTTTCTGTCGCGCCGTAAAAAAAATGGGTCGAGAAAAATCAGTTGTCGGTCCCTTTAAACGAAAGGTGAGGACCTCGTTTTGTAGTTGTTGCAGGCTATGCGGGATTGAAAGCCGTTCTGAAAAATCGCAAATTGCTCCCGGAGTAAGCCCGGCTTTGCGCGGCATATCCGGCGCCCAAGCACACTCGTCTAATACTGAAGGGTATTTACTGCATGCGGGTGCGAGCGCCAGCACGACACCGAGCGCGCGCGGACGTCGTCTGCGTTAAGATGAGTGCGCTCATTCTGTTCTAATATGACGCAAAACGTCACCGCAAATGCAGGCAAACCCCGAAAACTGCACCCAGAAACGAGGTAGGCCCGTCAACGCGCGCCGTCGATATTGTATTATATAGAGCTCTTCACCTTCCCGACGAGGCATGGGCGTCGGCAGGGGGGTTCAAAAGGGGCACTTGCCCCCCCTCAAGCCATCAAGAACTTCCCCAGTATTTATAGGAAACTCTATGCTTCCCCACACCCAAGCTAGCGTGTACTAGAAGGATACTACTACCCAAGCTATGCCAGTGCTCTCCCCCTCTCCCAGTCGCGATGCAACAATGGTTTGCACCACCCAAGAGAAAATTTTCTGCCGACGACCATGCGACGAGGCGTGCGCAATTTAACCGAATGCCGCGTACGTGCTGGAAATGCCGTACTACATGTAAATCTGCGCCTCAAACTATCGCCTTTAATAAAGAAAAGCCATTATATTTATTCAGTACACCAAATTAAGTGTTCTCCATAAGGAATGACTTTTTTTTTTTTTTTTCAATGTCTCCGCGAGTGGAAGCACGCTGCACCTTAAATATCGATGAAAATGTTATTAAGGATTACACGAAACCGCATCTCAAAGCGACATCTGCAGTCGGCAAACTATCGCCCTCGATAATTTATTGCATCGCTCATATAATGGGAGCCTGAACGTTTTAGTTGGGCGCCCGCAACAGCTCGGCGGACGGAGGCTGCCAGCCATTCGCGATGGCAGGCTCGTCCGCAGAGCTCGAAGTCTCCCCACGAGGAAAGGGAAGGATTAGGAATAGGGTCTGCCGCTAGGCGCTTTGGGCAGCTCCACAAACATAGAGGTGTGGGTGGGGTGGCTAGTGTGGGTTGGTGTGGGCAGTGTTCTTTCTTTTTTTTTCTTTCCACATCACGAGTGGGTACAGAAAGGGGCCCCTTTTAACGCGATAGCGTTAAAGAGCTCGTTTCGCAGAAATTCCGGCGTCGGCGTCGGTGTCGGCGTCGTTGGTTGTGAGCGAAAAATCATCATCTTGTCCGTGACCGAAAAATCATCTTGTCCGTGACCGAAAAATCGGGAAAGATGCAAATAAAATAAATAATAAAAATTTTCGGGTCCGAGTGAGGATCGAACCCGGGTCGTCTGCGTGGGCAGCAGGTGTTCTACCACACAGCCATGCCCCTGCTTGGAAATACTGTGAAAATAACTTCCTCTGCTTGGAAATGCAGTGAAAATAACTTCCATGCTTCACAAACGCAAGCGTTCTTTATATAGGCGTCGCAATATAACGTAATATCCCAGGAATATTGCGTGGTACAAGCGTACATTGCCATCGGGCGTCAGAATATGTGACTATCATAACGATTTCATAGTTTAAAGCCAGCCACCCATTACAAACGGCACACACCTTACTGCGCGTATTCCCTTAACACCACGTAGTGGGTGCATTGCAAGTTCGAAAACATTTCCCACATTTGCCGCGCATAATTGCTCCTGGTTTAAAGCATACTACCCATTACATAGTATGCACTAAGTGATTGAAGTAGGCACTAGGGACGGGATATCGCTATCGCGTTCAACTCTTAAAGGCGAAGCTTAAAGGGACCGACAACTGATTTTTCTCGACCCATTTTTTTACGGCGCGACAGAAAGCTCACCCTTCGCAGTGTTTGTCGCTGCAGTAGTTAGTCCCAAAAGCACGTAGTTATTTTACAAGCAGTATTCTTCGATCTGAAAGGCTCTAAACACACATGTACTTTTCCTCCAGCAACGCTGAGAATTGATAGCGATGCCGCCAGCCCTTCTCGCGATGTGTGAAAGCTGTCGTCGTTCTGCTTTCGCAGGAGTTCCTATAACTGTGCTTAACCACCTTTATTTTGAGCTTTTCAACTATTTTTGAAAACAACAACCTGCTACAATGAGATGATGTGGCATACACCTTCCCGGTATTTATACCGCGTTGTGTGCGCCTGCGCCCAAGGTTGCCTGTGCCTGTGTCATGGGTGGCTTGTACCGGCGGCGTTACTCTCACGATACACGAGCCAAGTCAAGTCACCGAAAACATCACCACGCATATGCACGGCCGCGCCGAGTAGCAGTGCGCGTCATTTCTGAGACGAAGTGTAGGTAGCAAAATTATGTCGCTCAAAAATCTTAGCGACCTGCAACCTGCGTGCACGGTTGCATGAGCACGCTGAAAAGTTGCTCAAGACGCGCTGACGAGCATCGTATCATTACGTCACGCGAAGGCAGCGCCGCTTTAATGCATACTACTAACGCAGGCCTATGTATACATTTTTATGGAGTAATATCTTTCAATATAAAGAAACGAACAATATTTGAGTACCAACAAAAAGATCCTCAATCGTCTACGGCAATGAACGGCCACGTGACACGGTACATCGATTCGTTCGTGTATTTGCCACCAGAGGCCGCCAAAGGTCATTTTTCGCGTCTTTCGATGAAGAAATAAAAATATAAATCCACGTCTCACGAAAAAAACAGGGTTGGTTTGAGTCAGTGCGACGCACAATCTTTCCATCAGTAGAGTAATCTCAGTTCATGTTCTGGGCAGTTGTCGGTCCCTTTAAGGGTCCCCCAATTTTTCGTGCGCTTCTCAAAGACAGTTTTCAAATTAAAAGAAAATGTAGGAGCGTTCAGTGACGGAAAACACGCTCAAGCTCCTGCGAGATCTACATACCGCCAGCAGTAAATGGTGTCTATAAATAGCTTGCCGTTATAAAGCCGGCGCATGCATGGTGTGTAGCTGCGTGGTCTAACGCAGCGCGCTGCGGAGCGAGGGTGCAATCTGCGGTGCGATTCGCTGGTGCAAATCTGCGGTCGGGTGACTTGGAATTTTTTACTTCTGGTTTATTTTTCTTTGTGCCTTTTTTACTCTGCCCCCGTTGACCATTCGTCCAGTCTAGTTGGATGATCTTTCGAACAACTTGACAATATACATATCCGGGGCATGACGGCGACGGCAAAAATCAGCAGGGGCCATATAATTGCTATCGCAATAAAATTATTGTCCTTAAGTCGTATAGACCAATCAGCTTAGCCAACGTAGATTATAAAGTGTTTATGAAGGTTCTCGCGAGTAGGATGAGAGATTTTTGCCTGCGAAAGCAATCATATCGAGTAACAGATGTGGTGCAATAGGGGATATTCATAATGCTTAATGCGCTGGCAACACTACCCATGAAACACACAAGAAGCTATTTCACGTCTAAAGAACTTCTTGAATGGCTAGCCGAAAGAGCTAATAGATGTCTTGGTCAAGACATTCTGTAGCTGTTGACGGCTGTAAACCGCTATCCGACCGTCGGCGAGCCGTGCTAATGTCCCGCTAGAAGTTGTCTAAACAAAGACCAAGCTAAGACGTTTTTTTTAGATGTTTTTTAAAGACGTTTTCGGAATTTCGTAGTAATGGCTTCAGAAATATAAAACAAGATAATGTAACTGCATTTGCAGCACATTTGGTCGGCAGCATAGGCGGAGAGTTTTCATATTCCCGGAGGGGGGCGGGGCAACCAATTTACTTGTCCACATCATCTCTATCTCGCTACATATATATATATATATATATATATATATATATATATATATATATATATATATATGTGTGTGTGTGTGTGTGCGTGTGTGTATGTATATATATACGTAAATGTATTAAAAGACGATAAACAAATGTCTGTTACATAAAAAAAAACTTATTTTCTTGATGCGTACATGTCGCACTTATTTTGCACAAGAGCCGCGCAAATTCCGCAATTTTCATCAACCAGCGACTTCGTTCTCAATGCGACCAAGGTGCCAGACTACCTACTTGTCACTGTCCCATGCTCCGAAATTTAAAACCCTGAAAGGAAAAGGGGTGGGCATAAGCAGTCCCCGGTGAAATAGCTGCAAGACAGGATGACCAACAGTCCGTTGGCAAAAGGACTTCTTTTTGGGCTAGTTGGTGCTTAACTTTTTCACGAGATGTTTTTTGCGCCTCAGTCATCTGCACCTAAGCAAGTCCGTTGGCAATGGATGAAAGCGTAAGCCAAGCTCTTAAAAAATATCGTGGGCCAGCGCCAGGGGGGCTCTACCCCCCATGAAGCAGCCCGGAGGGGGGCCCGAGCCCCCCAGCCCCCCCCCCCCCCCCGTACTCTCCGCCTATGGTCGGCAGCCTGACGGCTACCATAGGAAGTTAAGAGATTAAAGGGACTGCAAAGAGCTACCGCGAGAGCTCTTTCCTGTTTTTCTCCCACTTCCTAAGTCAGGCGTCGTGCACGTGACCAAACAATCAAGCAACACCACTAACATATACCTGTTCATCCACGCATGTCTTCACTGCGGCGTCTTTAAGATTTCGACGATTTCACTCCCTCATACTTCGGTGTCATGTGCCGCGAAAGTTAATGGCTACTTCAGCACATCACATATATCCAGTTTTCATATAAAACACATCGGTTTATAATAAATCTGAACACGCAGAGGATTAACACGAACTTCATAAATGACGTTCTGTCTATGGCGCACAAATAATCATGCTTATCAGCAACAACAAATTATCCCATGATGTTGTAAAAGCGGCTTTATTAATTATAGAGCCCAACCGAATGTGGCACGAAATACGACAGCAGGTGACCGCACAAGGTGAAGCTGATTGCCGCGACAGCAACATAACTTCATGTTGCGCATGGATGCACTCCAGGTCCCGTCAGAGAAACTGCACTGGCTTCCAAATTAGCTGGCGCGGTGACAGGCCTAATGTCTTTTACAAACAGCAGTGAAGAAAAGCTGCATACAAAAAAAGCAAGTAAGCTTTATGATTTACAACAAATAACAGAGTATCAGCTTCAAGTCACTCTAAAGGCTGATTTCCAATCACAGATGTGATAAAAGGCTGCCATGTATTTTTAAACGACAATAAATCATAACTGCACTCGCAAAGCGATCGAGGAGCCTTGCACTTTATTCGTTAGCGACCGGCCGACATGGTTGTAAGCAAGCGAGCAAGCACTCGCTCGCAAACACCTACACATGAGCTTTAATTAACTGGTAGGTGTTCTCTGCTGTAAGCCGCAGAAGAATAACAAGGTGACCCGAAATAGGGCTAGTAAGTCCGGCTTACGGTTCGCACCGGTGCGTCCCCCATATATAGTTTTGCGTTCGACGAAGATTCAACCACCAGCAGGGAAATGTCCTATTTTATGTTTTAATTACAAGTTATGCTATAAACTTAGTTCCAGTAGTAATGACGAAAAGTCAGGCGCACCTAATTTCACTTACCGAGAAAAGTACGTTATCCGAACGTGCGACGTTCCGAGTTGCAATGAACGTGGATAGGGCTAGCAGATCCAGCCATTGTTGTAACGAACCGTCGGCCAAAACACACAGTAGAGCTTGTTTCACGAAACACTGATGGAATATATGCGGAAAACAGTGTGAGCACAGTCACTTGATACCGCATAAGAGACGGTTATCCGTACAGAAATGGTGGAAACGCTACACAAAACACCAAACGATGACCGCCGGCCTGCCAATCGAACCACCACGGACCGTTACGGAGGAAGGATAAATTTCAACATGAGCACACCCCGTCGACCGAAGCTGTACTGGCGTGCGCGCCAATGCGCGCCTGCGTACGATTTGGCATTTCGGCGCTTCTCGACAAAACGTTCGAAGAATAACTGAAGTAGTCGTGTTGCGCTCGCACTACAGAATGTCTAAAATATGTCTCGTGTAGACGTTATGAACTTGTTTGGCAAAAAAGGCTCTCGTAGTTGTTAAAAAGGCAAATAAACTCTACGCAAACACATTTGAAGCACGAACCTTAGATTTTCAAAATTTCTATTTTAGGTCTTCTTTAGACCAAGACGTCTAAGTTGTTTGTAGCCGTTTCGAGAAGTCTTTTAGAGGTTTTGTGTTTCGTGGGTAGGCGTGTCCGTCATGTTTTGTAGGGCACCGTCGCGAAATCGTCTGCTAGCGTCTCTATAAGGATATTTAAACTTTTTTAGCGCGCCCAGTTATCAGTCTTACTGCAATATACGTCTATAAGGATAGCCCACGGAGAGGCTGAGCCGCTCTCGGCGGAGCTTTCGGACCGAGAAAATACGGTTTTTTCTTTCGTCATCCAGCGCCGAACGGTCAGTGAACCTCGCTGTGCTGCCACAAATCGTCGAGAAAACAATATCGGAGCTCTGCGCGCTTCAAAACTCATCCGGACGGCAGCTGCACGAGGCGCATCGCTTCGCAAAGCCGAACAGCTGTTCTCTAAAGGCGTGTGCTTCCGATCTGAGGTAGGCGTTCAAGAAAATAAGTGTTCATTGCAGAGGAGATGCGGCTCTTAAACTTCTCAGTTGACCTTGCACATCTATGCATCTCCATTGTATTTCCCACTGCTATTATAATAGCACGTTTCAGATATCCAAACCACGTTATTTCTGCGCGACTTGTGCAGCGCTGTGCTGCATTCCTCGACTCATTTCTTCAGACACAGGTATGTCTTACACCCTTCGCAATAGCGCGTGTCGTAGCTGTTCGAAATAAGCAAAGCATGGACATGTGCATGAGCTGTGCGCCGCAAACCAAACAAACAGTTGGCCCGCACTCGCTACAACTTGCACTGTCACGCGCACCAACCGCCTGGCAACGGGCCAAGAAACCACCGTAATCTTATCGGCCTACTGCTGCAACGCAGCCGGCGGGTCGTGATCGCAGCTGATTTTGTTCGCTCAAACCACGGCTGAGAGCAGCACGGTCGCGGCGCGCGAATGCGCTAGTCACGTGGTATTTTTTGTATTTCGCGGGCTTTCTTGCAGCATGGAAAAATTGGTACGCGTAAAACTTTCTTTATCGCAAATGATGCAATGGGGGGTTTCTGAAGACGCCCTCCAATTTTGCGACTCTCATTTCTTGCGTAAAGTCAATATTTATCAATTTAGTAAATTAATCCTAATTAACAAATTCGTTAATTACAAAAGAAAAAAATTGCCTGTAGTGCGCAAGATAGCTGTAAGCAATATTCAAATGATTTCATTTGCCTGCCTCAAATATTGTATTTTTTAACCCTTGGCTAAAGATAGCTGGGACACCCGGTATATGTTGATCAACTATGCTCTCTTACGCGGTTGCGATGTCGGCCGTCTGTTTTAAAATGTATATATCGTAATATATTGTTCTGTAAGTCTAGCTTTGTTGCAGTCGAGCAATTAAAAAAGTCACAGTTTCGCCACAAGGTGAAGCAATGAATGCGATAGCAACAAATTACAATGTCAAGCGACAAATGGCAAGCAGGTCGAAACGTGCAGTACACTGCTCACGCACACATGACGAACGAAAACAACACGCACAGGACGAGACAGAACTAACAACGTTCACAGCGCGACACTTAACGCGCTGCTCAAACAAAAACGACGCACAAAACGTATTCGCAGGTACAGACGAGCGCGAACTAACAGGTGTCACAGTTGTTACGTCGCTGTGTTTGAAAAGCGTGTTTTTTTTCGCAAACGGGAGGACTGTCGCGAGCGAAGTGACCTTCGTGCGCTCGGTAACTACAACGCAATCGTTCCGGCGAAAGCCCAATTCTCGCCCACCGCGAGATAAGCGTGCGCGCGCCAGGGCGTCTACCCCCCACGGGGCAAAGTGCGCGAGAGAGATGAGCGCATGAGCGCGGGCGTCGCGACAAGCGGGGCGCCGAGCTAAGGCCCGCCGAGCGCGGCCTCTGCGACATCTCGCTGGTAATGCTGAAAACACGCTGAAAACTCGCTGTATATAAATATCTCGCCGTTTGAACGCTGCAGGACGTGCGCTTTCGTGGCTCAGCGGTTAGCGCTGCCGAGCGAGAGGTCCCTCGTTCGATGCCGCGCGTCGGAAACATTTTTCTGAATTATTTTTCTTTGTGGCTTTTATAAATATATAGCTACGTATACGGGACATGACGCCGACGGCGGAAACCAGCCGAGAGTGTCCATATAATTGATATCACAATAATTGCACGGAGAAATAAGAACTGAGGTTGTAGAGCGCTATTGCGCGTGCCGGTCACTTCCGAAGGTGCCGATGTTGTTGACGAAACAAGTGCGCGTCAGTATGTTCTTTTCTTCGTTCATATAACTGATAAATTCGATTAAGATTAGTCCTACCTTGTTCCCGGCGTTGTCAGGGCTCCCTCGTAGCCTGAACAGCGTACGAATCATTGGGAAGTCATCGCAGAACGAATATAAACAATCAGCAACTTGCACTGTAAAGGCTGTGATATGCAACTGGTTTCGTTTTCGTGCCCTACATGACATGGCGCATGGCCTCCGAGATGGCGGGCGCGCGGCGGGTTTCTCTCCGGCCGTCCCAATCGCCGCGCTCCCCAGCAAAAAAACGTACATCGCGTAGCGCGCCCGGCTACCGCGAGATGGCGCACTTACTTGGGATTCCGGCGGCAGCGGAGACCGCGGCAGAAAGCAGAGCGCGCGGGATTACAGCGTGCGCATGTTTTTTTTTTGTTTGTTTGTTTCTGCGTACGAGCAAGCATTGCCGCCAGGATCTTCTGGATGCACTGAAGGCAAGTATTTTTTTTTCTGTTACTGCATTTATTTTGGTCCAGCTTACGGAGAAAAGCACGGCAACTGCTGAATTTTCCTGATATAAATTATTGTAAGGAGGTATCAATTCGTCTGTGGTAGTGTTACTTTTTTTTTCATTACGATCCGTTTTGTCTCGGCGCGAAATACCTTGATTTGAGAAATATACAGGGGCGTTCTAGCATTCTTCCTTTCTGGAGACGTGTATGGGTGAAAACTGGGCTAATTTTCGTCGTTGAATCATATTGCCCCCCTATCGTGACACATCGTTTTACTATTTGATCGCGTACGGATATTTATGAGTTGGTCAACCGAAGCACGGTTACGCTCTAGATAACTTAGTGCCCTGCACGGTGATGTCACTGAAGTAAGACGATAAGTAATTTTGCCGGAATATTGTTGAAGGCTTCGATTAGCCGACCTAGATTTACTCCACACGTCGTTCACAGTGAAAGTGCCTGAGTTGTCATCGCCTCCTTTTTCGTCATCCGGATTTTTTCTTACGTTTTGGTTGCACAATGGCAATATCAGTATCGTGTTCATTTACTGTGCTCTCGACTGCATCCAAATAAATCAATCTGTCATAAATGAACAAAACGCGCCTGTAACCAGTCCGTGGTCGTCGCAGAACCGGCTACTTTCAGTCTAGACCACGGTCTAGACGTGTGGCGACCGCCTGCAACCTCCTCCCTGTCTCCTGCGGCGCGACGGCAGGTAGTTGGAAAGGGAAACTGGGGAAGCCTCGTGAGAGAGTGCGAAGCATTGTGCGCTATGCGAGCGCGGCTTTCGCGCCAGACTTGATGGCGCCGGCGACATCGCGAGGAGAGAGCATGACGATTGCTGATGCCGAGTGCAGAGTTTGGTCGGCTCAGTTAGCGTTCCCCTCCAGCGTGCGCTGGACCTTATTTCTTTGTAACGCGCTCATGCTGCGGCGTTTGCGCGGTTTTTTATCTTGCGTTTGTGTCGCTGGCGTTCTGCGTAAAGAAGACAAAATTTTGGCGTGGAAGTGGAAATGAATGTTTGGTTCAATAGCAGTGATTTATTAATTGAAGTTGCAGACTACTTGCGGCTATATAACTGAAACTCTGTCAGTGCTGTCTTTTGTTGTTGTTGTTGTTGTTAGAGAAAGTGCTGTGAGGTCCTGTGTCTTCTCTTTAATTTCAGAAATATGGCATATACTGCTGCGTACCCTTCTGCAAGTCGAATAGCAAAAAGAAGCTTGGGATCAGTTTTCATGAATTTCCGGGAAATGAGACGTATCGGCAGGCATGGCTGAAGGCTATATCAAGAAAGGATTTCGTTCTGAATGAAAATTTGAGTGCTGCTGTGCATATGTTTTCATTTCGCTATATGTTGTTACACCGAAGGAAAAAATGCACAAAGGAAGCAAGCACCGATACCTGCTTTTTGCGATACTGCTTCCAAACGGACTGTTTCCGTCGCAGGCCTTAAATATAGCTTACAACATTATCAACATATCTATTGTGGGCTCGGGGCCAGTGGTCGGCCGAAGCCCTCAGATAACACGTGGGCGACAAGAAAAACGCGTTTAATTTACGAAGGCCCGGCAACGACTGATCGGTCTTCAGCGGCAGGGCGAGCGCGAGCCCCGGGCGTCATCACGCCCAACCTCATCATCGTTCTTTTTTTTCTTCTCCTTCGCTAGCGCCCCCCATACTATGCAGCCCGCAAATTTCGAAGTATAGTAAGTTTCTAGCACATGCGGATCTCTTGCAGAGGCATCGCTTTTCTAAGTGCTCTAAAAAGGCGGAGCAAATCTACAGCAAAAAAAAAAAAAAAAAAAGCCCATTTGAGAATCGATAGGCCCCGGCATTGACTTGGCCTCTCGTACACCTTGACCAGACATTTACAAATCAGCGCGAGGTTAATAAAAGCGCAAAACCATTTTTTTTCCTCGCCACATGCAAGCTGCGCCAACAGCGCGGCAGCTTTTCCGATCCCAAGTAAGTGCGCCGCGGTGCGGAGAAAAGAGCGGGCCACGCCCACCTCGGGAAATACGCTCTCTCCGTGCGATTGGGACGGCCGGAGAAAAACCCGCCGCGCGCCCGCCATCTCGGAGGCCATGCATGGCGGGTCGAGCTTACGGTATCATCGACAGATGGCACTGTACATTTTGAATGCGGGCAGTAAAATTAAAAATAGAAACGTGGGTAGAGCAACATGGTATTTCGGGAGAACTTCAGAATGCATTCCGAATCGACAGGGGGTTACACGATAAACCTGTTCTTACTCAGTGTATAGAAATATCAAAAAAGAGAAAACAGGCCCTTACACGTAGCTTATCTAGACATCACTGGGGCGTATGACAACGTTAATCAGGAAATTTTGTGGGATATATTGAAGAAAGTGGGCATAGGTGGCGACTGTATACAGCTTTTGGGGGAGATATACCGAGAAAATACAGTTTGTGTAGAATGGGAAGGTATAAGTAGCAAGGACAGCGTTGAAATTAGCAAGGGGCTGAGACAGGGATGTCTTTGTCCCCGCTGTTATTCATGCTCTACATGGTTCGGATGGAAAGAGCGCTAGAAGGTAGCAACATTGGATTTAATCTGTCGCACAAACAGGCCGGCGCGATGGTTGAGCAGAAGCTTCCAGGTCTATTTTATGCTGACGACATTGTCTTCTTTGTGGACAGTCAAGATGATATACAGTGGCTGGCAGATATATGCGGAAGGGAAGGCGAGGCTCTAGGACTAGGATTTAGTGCAACAAAATGTGGATTGATGGCATTCAATGATCACGAAGACCATGCGGTCTTAATACAGGGCCAAGAAATACCGAGGTAAGCGAGTACAACTACCTCGGAGTATGGGTAAATGAGAAGGATAGATATATGGAGGTACAAGAGAAAGCATCGGTAGCAAAGGGAAAGAGGATTGCTGCAATAAGGCCCGTAGCCAGAAATTTTTTTTCGGGGGGGGGGGGGGGGGGGGCACCTGTTGAAAACCTTGAAAACCCCCTATTTTTCTTATTTTTTCTCGGTAAAACACCTCCCTCAATCCAAATTTCGGGGGGGGGGGGGGGAAGGGGCGGGCCCCTAGCCCCCCCCCCCCCCCTGGCTACGGGCCTGGCTGCAATTATGAAGTACAGAGCTTTATGGGGATACAATAGGTACGAGGTGCTTCGAGGGCTGTGGAAAGGTGTGATGGTTCCGGGGCTTACATTTGGGAACTCAGTGGTGTGCATGAAGTCAGAGGTGCAATCAGGAATGGATGTAAATCAAAGGACTGTGGGACGCCTCGCGTTGGGCGCTCACGGGAAGACGACAAATGAGGCTGTAAAGGGCGATATGGGATGGACAGGCTTTGAAGTGAGGGAAGCTCAGAGCAAAATGAGATTTGAAGAGAGGCTGAGGAAAATGAAGGAGAGTAGATGGGCAGAGAAGGTTTTCAGGTATTTGTATAGAAAAAGCGTTGACACGCAGTGGAGAAAAATAACTAGGAGGCTCACTAGTAAATATACGGCTAGCAGTGTGGACGATATGGCAACAAGGAGCATTAAGCGAAAAGTCAGAGAGGCGGAGAGGACTTATTGGATGACAGCGATGGAAAAGAAGCCGGCTCTCAGTAACTACCGAAAGGGAAAAAAACTAAATAAGGAGGGAAAGGTTTTACGATAATTCAAGGGGAAGCGCTTTACTGTTTGAAGCAAGGTCGGGTTGCCTTAGAACGCGTAGTTATAAAGCGAGATTCAGTAACGAAGAAGAACTATGTATACATGTTGTGGGGGAACTAAGGAAACGATGGAACATGTACTGATTGAATGTGGCGATATCCACCCAGGTATACGTGTGGGCACGAGTTTACATGAAGCCGTGTGTTTTAGGGACAAGAATGAAAAGCTGAACATGTCCGCTATAGAAATAAGTAAGAGACGGTTAGAGTATTGGTGGCAGAGAAGTAGAGATACAGGACAAAAATAAATAATGGGGATAAATACCGTGAATTTATATTTTTCTTTGGTATAATAACATAGATTTAATCAATGTAGACAAGGTATTAGGCCAACATAAAAAGAAAGTTTTCTTTCCCTATTTTCTTTTTCGAGCCGGGTGGCAGACATGCCACCGCCCCGTTATAAAGGGGACGCTCATAGCATCCATCCATCCATCCATCCATCAATCCATCCATCCATCCATCCCCTATTGCATAGGTACCTGCACCTAAAAATAAATGTAATTTGATATGACTGTAGATTGTATAGCGCAACTGATCGACGGGACACAAGAAAGGTACACACACAACATAGTAGATTGTATAGCGCAACTGATTGACGGGACACAAGAAAGGTACACACCATGGTACACACACAACAAAGCGCTATGTTGTGTGTGTACCATGGTGTGTACCTTTCTTGTGTCCCGTCAATCAGTTGCGCTATACAATCTACAGTCATGCTTTACCAACACGCCCAGTCTTCAACCTCAGCAAACTTCATTTGATATATCAAGGTTTTCTATGGAACTGCTTTGGACAACCTATGGATGTTCACTCTTGTCAAAATGGACATCCTCTAAGTATTGTATTAATATTTCCGATATCATATCAGTAGTACGTGTGGAACTGCTGTGGACATTCTTGCAGGGGTGGAACAGGGTACATGGGTTTGGGAGCAGTCCTTGGAGCAGGCAAAAGTGCCTTTTGTAGCACGCTTGGAGCATCCAGAAAGACATTTTGTAGCAGGCTTGGAGCAGCCAGAAAGGCCTTTTCGAGCAAACTTGGAGCAGTCGAACAGAACGTTCAGAGCAGATGTAGCCCCGTTTCACAGCACTTGTGAAGTAATATTTGCCCAAGGTAGCATTTTTTCAAAGAATAAGCTCAATTGTGCAATAGCCTTACTATTGTGATAACAATTATATGGACACTCTTGACGGGTTTTTACCGTTGCCGTCGCCGTCATGTCCCGTGTAAATACGACATTTACGCCCGCGTATGGTATGTTCCACCCGCGGGTAAAAGCGCACGAGCGGAGCGACGAACGCGGCTGAAGCATCAAACGAGCCGGCCCGTCTCCGTCGCTCGGAGAGCGCATGCGATAAAATCACCCCGCTCGGGAGGCCTGCCATCGAAGAAGAGAAAAACCCCGCCGTCTTGAGCGAGCAGGAAAAGACGCGAGGAAGGGGGGGGGGATTGCTCGAGCAGCAACTGTGAAATTTGCTTCTACGGGTGCGGTAGCGATCGCTGGCACGCGCGCTAGCTCATCAGCCATCAGCGGGCGGCTCGCATACCCTTCTACGTGCTGCGCTCTCATCTCAAAGAAACTGTGCGAAAAGTGTTGCTTTCCCTGACGCAGCAGTATTTTCTTACATCAGAGATTTGTAGAGTTGCGTGAGATCGGATCCAAAAGAGCTAGCTGCCAGCCTCACTTCGTATAACATTACGATGTGTTGCTATCGCAGCAAACTGACTTTAGCTATCTACAGCCACCCATTCTTTTTTCTAACCTGAACGCGCGATTATCAACCGCCGAGTTGATAAGCACCGTATAACGGTGCACATCGCCGAAATGAACTAGAAAATTGGACACTTTGTACATTCCAAAGTGTGTTCGGCGAAAGCTTGTGGTCATTCGACTGACTATGCCATGTCTGTTTTAGGAGCGAAGCTCCTTAGGCCGGCACCCCGCCGTCGCCGTTGAAGCTCCCTGGCACGGGGCCAGCTGTGGCGTCTCCCCCTCACGCGGGAGGATAAATGAATTTATGAGAGCTGGAACGCGGATGGCGTCTGCACGATACGCAAAGTGCAAGAATACGAACGCAGGCGAAACGGAGCCAGATTAGTCTCCCTCTCCTTTCTTCGACTCTGCCCTCTCCCCTCAAACCGGTGAACGCGCGAAACCATCTATTCACCTTGTCGTCAGCCCAGTGGTTGGTCCGTTACCTGGACAATGAAACGCCGTGCCCGCCGAACGCCGCGTGCGTCCCATTTCTAAGGAGCTTCGCTCATCAGTTGTATTCGCACACGGAACAACTGCTAGTTTTTTTTACACTCTCAGAGGGATGGCACACAAACGGAATGTGTGCATGTTTTCTTTTTTAATTTTTTACCGCGAATCGCAGCGATACCCCGAGACTAATCTGCCTACACGTTCGCATGCGTTCGTATTTTCTCGCGCTTTGCGCATCGTGCAGACGCCATCCGCGTTCCAGCGCTTAAATTGACGGACACTTTGTAAATTCAAAGTGTGTTCCGTGAACGCCTGTGTCCATTGAGACGGGGTCGGTCAGAATGGAACGCGAGGCGCGGGTCTCCCTCCTTGCATGATTGGAAACGCTGGGCACAGCGACGGTACGCAAGCTAAGCGCGAGCGCTGTAGAGTCCGACGTGACCAGCGTCCGTTTGGGGGCCCGGCGGCCGCCTGGCACCGTGCCAGGGCTCGAAAGGAGGGACGGACGGACGGACGGCCGTGAGCATTAGACATTAAAGGCTTTCGCCTTAATACGCGCGTGCGCTCGATGAGCAGTCCATGTTCCGCTCGCGTAGTGTAGTGGTCATCACGTGCGCTTCACACGCGCAAGGTCCCTGGTTCAATCCCAGGCGAGAGCAGATGCAACATTCTATATTTATTTCTTTTTCAAAATAAATACTAGAAGAAAAGGATGAATGAATGGTGGTGCGTCGTGTTCCGCTCTCGTAGTCTAGTGGTCATCACGTGCGCTTCACACGCGCAAGGTCCCTGGTTCAATCCCAGGCGAGAGCAAGGGAAAATTTCATATGCATTTCTTTTTCAAAATAAATGCTAGAAGAAAAGGATGAATGAATGGTGGTGCGTCGTGTACCGCTCTCGTAGTGTAGACGTCATCACGTGCGCTTCACACGCGCAAGGTCCCTGGTTCAATCCCAGGCGAGAGCAAGTGCAACATTGTATATTGCCACGCGCTATTCTTATTTTCACTTTTGTTGTATTCGGTTTTCGCCCACAAAGACCGTCAGCAAAGCTCAGCTCAAACCGCGCCTTATTGTTCTGGAACCTTCGCGATTATTGTAGATCGTTTTGTTAAGATTGCGCGCAAGACGCGACCACTCGAGATTATTCCAGAGCTTGCGCGATGACCAGTGATAAGGCTAGAATGTTCGACGCGTGATGCATAAAAGCCGGCGCGCTCCAACGATGTTCAGTTTGATCGACGGCCGACGCTCTGTTCGCCGCTATCAGTGCCAGCGTGTATTGCTGTAATCTTACTTTCCGTTTACCGGCCACAAGTTTGGCCTAATAAACAGTTTCATCTTAAACACGTCGCCTGCTGCCTTCGTCGACGTCACACCCACGTGACATCTGGTGGAGGTGCTTCCCGGTCCATGTACCGAACGCCGCCTTCCAGCCGTGAGCCAAGCCCACAACGCCAAGGGGACACCGACGTCAACACTGAGCAGCGAGCCAGCCGCAGGCAGCAAGGTCTCCCACCAGAATACGGACCCCTACCCGACAAGATCCTGGCACCAGCGACGAAGACAACAAGCACGATGACGGCCGCAGTGCCTCCCGCGGCAATCGTGATGCAGCCACCCAGAGAGCCGCCGACGTTTCACGGATCTCAAAGTGAAGACCTCGAAACCTGGCTTGAGACATTCGAAAGGGTCTCCACATTCAACAATTGGGATGCCGACGACAAGCTGCGCCACGTGTACTTTTACTTGGACGACGCAGCTAGGACCTGGTTCGAGAATCGGGAGTCCACTCTTCGAACCTGGGACACCTTTCGCGGCACTTTTTTGGAAACGTTCACGAGTGTCGTCCGAAAGGAAAGGGCTGCAACCTTGCTGGAGACACGGGTGCAACTTCCTAACGAAGGCGTCACCATTTTCGCGGAGGAAATGACCCGACTCTTCCGCCACGCTGACCCAACCATGTCCGAAGAAAAGAAGGTTCGCTTCTTGATGCGTGGGGTTAAGCAAGACCTGTTTGCCGGCCTTGTACGCAACCCACCAAAGACAGTCACGGAATTTGTCTCGGAGGCTACGACGATCGAGAAGGCGCTGGAGATGCGTACTAGCCAGTACAACCGCCGCATTCCCTTGACGACCTATGGGGAGGTTCAAGCACTGCATCCCGACGACCTGCGCGACACCATCCGAGCAATCGTTCGGGAGGAGCTGCGCAAATTGTTGCCAACTTCGCAGCCTCGGGAGCAGCCGATCGCCGACGTCGTGCGCCAGGAAATCCGGCAAGTTCTGGGCGCACCTGAACCAGTGCAGCGCGAGCCACAAGCGATGAGCTACGCTGCTGCAGCGCGGCGTAACGCTCCCCCGTCGCGCCCACGTAAAGACTTCGCACCGCCACAGTTCCGCCGCCAGACACCGCCCCCACCACCACAGGCGCCATACCGGCCACCTGCCAGCCAGCGCTACCCTCCGAGGAAGACCGATGTTTGGCGCGCCCCTGACCACCGCCCCCTATGCTACCACTGCGGTGAAGCCGGGCACACGTACCGCCGCTGCCAGTACCGGGAGATGGGATTGCGTGGTTTCGCCGTAAACGCGCCGCGTCCGCAGCCGGGTGAACGACCTCGTGACATCGCCGACTACCTCACAGGAGCGCAGTGGACACCCCGACGACCTTCCCGTTCGCCGTCGCCAGGCCGCTACACCTCACCGCATCGCAGGCAGTACACCAGTCCGGCTCGGGGCCGATCTCCGAGCCCTTACCCGGAAAACTAAGGGCAGCAACCGATAGAGGTGCGGTTGCTGTACGTCGAACTACCGAAGATCCTCCGCCGACGCCGACGATGACGCCGCGACGAAACCTACTGACCACGACGCGAAGCAGACAGAGCCCTGCCGACGAAACCTCGCAGACCGAGCTACATCTGACGACGCAGCATGATGGAAGCAGCGCAATAAATCGACGCAGCCGTGACCCGACGCCGCGAGCTAACCGCAACGCAAGACGACGGACTAGCGACCTTGACGTTCTCATCGACGGTCACAACGTCACCGCTCTCGTCGACACTGGTGCCGACTATTCCGTCGTCAGTGGGCCATTCGCCGCCAAGCTGAAGAAAGTAAAGACCGCTTGGAGTGGACCCGAAATCCGGACAGCTGGAGGCCACCTGATAACGCCGATTGGTGTCTGCACGGCGAGAGTCGCCATCAATAACAAGACTTATCCTGCGAGCTTTGTAATCCTACAAAACTGCTCCAGGGATGTGATACTTGGAATGGACTTCCTAAGTGACCACGGCGCCGTCATCGACCTAAGGTCTGAGTCGATAACACTAACTTCAGAAAAAGCTCTGCCTACCCAGACGACGCCGGGGAACCATGCATTGAACGTGATAGACGAGCACGTCACCGTTCCGCCTCTCTCCAGCGTCATAATTTCCGTCGGCACCGAAAAACCCACAGACTTCGAAGGCGTCATCGAGGGCGATCGGCACCTGCTTGTAAACCGTCAGATTTGCGTCGCAAGAGGCATCGCCGAGTTGCGTGAAGGGAAAGCAACAGTGATGCTCACGAACTTCAGCAACGAATACAAGCATGTGAGCAAAGGCACGACGGTCGCCTACATCGAAGAAAATGAGGCAGCCAGCGACGCCCTCGCCCTCGCCGAGTTTAGCGAACATGCTACGACGAAACAAGCTCACCAACTAACTTTCGACGTCAATCCGAGCCTTCCGACGCATAAACAAGAACAGCTCAAAACCCTGCTCCTGCGATACAAGGACTGCTTTTCGTCATCGTCAAGAGTTCGACAGACCCCAGTCGCACAACACCGCATCATAACAGACGAAAGCGCCAGGCCACTACGTCAGAGCCCCTACAGAGTTTCAACGCGGGAACGCGAGGCCATAAAGAACCAAGTCGACGAAATGCTACGCGACGACATCATCCAGCCTTCAAAGAGTCCGTGGGCGTCACCCGTGGTGTTAGTGAAGAAAAAGGACGGAACCCTACGCTTCTGCGTCGATTATCGCCGCCTGAACAAAATAACGAAGAAGGACGTGTACCCTCTACCACGGATCGACGATACCCTGGATCGACTCCACAACGCCAGGTACTTTTCGTCGATGGACCTCAAGACCGGCTATTGGCAAATTGAAGTCGACGAGAGAGACCGAGAGAAGACCGCGTTTATAACACCAGACGGTCTCTTCGAGTTCAAAGTCATGCCCTTCGGTCTTTGCTCGGCGCCTGCGACTTTCCAACGGGTTATGGATACAGTGCTGGCAGGATTGAAGTGGCAGACTTGCCTGGTGTACCTGGACGACGTCATTGTGTTTGCTTCAAACTTCGACGAACACCTCTGCCGACTTGACGCAGTACTTCAAGCAATAAAGGCCTCCGGACTCACCCTGAAGCCAGAAAAGTGCCGCTTCGCATACGAGGAACTCCTGTTCTTGGGTCACGTCATCAGCAAGTCTGGAGTTCGCCCCGACCCACGGAAAACAGCTGCCATCGCTGCCTTCCCGCCGCCTACCGACAAGAAGGCCGTACGCCGATTTCTCGGCTTGTGCGCCTATTATAGACGTTTCGTCAAGGAATTTTCACGCATCGCCGAGCCACTAACTCAGCTCACGAAAAACGACGTGGAATTCAAGTGGGAAGCGGCGCAAGTCGAAGCATTTCAAGAATTGAAACGACGCCTGCAGACGCCTCCAATACTTGCGCATTTCGACGAACACGCCGACACGGAAATCCACACCGACGCAAGCAGCGTAGGACTCGGCGCCGTACTTGTGCAGAGAACTGCCGGCGTGGAAAGGGTTATCAGTTATGCTAGCCGGTCGCTATCCAAGGCAGAAGCCAACTATTCCACAACAGAAAAGGAGTGCCTTGCCATCATCTGGGCAACGTCGAAGTTTCGCCCCTACCTCTACGGCAGGCCCTTCAAAGTTGTGAGCGACCACCACGCCTTGTGTTGGCTAGCTAACCTGAACGACCCTTCAGGTCGTCTCGCAAGATGGAGTCTGAGACTTCAAGAATTCGACGTCACCGTCGTTTACAAGTCCGGACGAAAACACTCTGACGCCGACTGCTTGTCTCGCGCCCCCCGTCGACCCGCCGCCGCAGGATGACCAGGATGATGACTTCTTCTTGGGAACCATAACTACCGACGACTTCGCCGAACGACCGCGAGCCGATCCGGAACTCAGGGGCCTTGTGGAGTATCTCGAAGGCAAGACCGCCATTGTTCCAAAGGCATTCAAGCGAGGACTCGCGTCGTTTTTCTTGCGAAACGGCGTTCTCATAAAGAAGAATTTCTCGCCACTTCGAGCCGACTACCTTCTCGTGGTGCCTGCAGCAATGCGACCAGAAGTCCTCCAGGCACTACACGACGACCCGACGGCTGGACACCTCGGACTTTCCCGCACGCTCGCAAGAGTACAGGAAAAGTACTTCTGGCCGCGCCTTGCCACCGACGTCGCCCGCTACGTAAGGACGTGCCGAGACTGTCAGCGACGGAAGACACCGCCCACAAGACCAGCAGGCTTCCTTCAGCCGATCGAGCCTCCTCGGCGACCGTTCCAGCAGATCGGGATGGACCTCCTGGGGCCGTTCCCAACGTCGACTTGCGGAAATAAATGGATCGTCGTGGCCACCGACTAGCTCACCCGCTACGCCGAAACAAAAGCCCTGCCCAAAGGCAGTGCCGCCGAGGTAGCCAAGTTCTTCGTTGAGAACATAGTCCTTCGACACGGCGCCCCAGAGGTTCTCATCACCGACAGAGGTACGGCGTTTACGGCTGACCTAACCCAGGCGATCTTGGGATACAGCCACACAAGCCACCGCCGGACCACCGCGTACCACCCACAGACCAACGGCCTGACCGAGCGTCTAAATAAGACCATCGCCGACATGCTGGCCATGTACGTCGACGTCGAACACAAGACGTGGGACGCCATCCTTCCGTACGTGACCTTCGCATACAACACGGCCGTGCAGGAGACGACACAGATGGCGCCATACAAGTTGGTCTACGGTAGGAACCCGGCAACGACGCTCGACGCCATGCTGCCCAACGTCGCCGACGAAGAAAACCTCGACGTCACCGTCTACCTTCAGCGCGCTGAAGAAGCCCGACAACTCGCCCGCCTGCGCATCAAGAATCAGCAGACGACCGACAGCCGCCGTTACAATCTTCGACGACGCTTCGTGGAATACCAGGCCGGCGACCGCGTTTGGGTGTGGACACCGATACGCCGACGCGGACTTAGTCAAAAACTCCTTCGGCGATACTTCGGGCCGTACAAGGTGCTTCGACGTCTCGGTGCTCTGGACTACGAGGTCGTCCCGGACGGCATAACGAACTCTCAACGGCGCCGTGCGCGACCTGAAGTCGTCCATGTCGTGCGCCTCAAGCCGTATTACGCGCGTTAGCAAACCTGAGGACTGCACTTATTGCTTAATTATTTTACTTTCTGTCTTTATTGTTGTGATTTATTATTGCATGCATTTTCTCCCGTGTTCTGTTTTAAGCATCGGGACGATGCCTTTTCAGAGGGGGGCATTGCCACGCGCTATTCTTATTTTCACTTTTGTTGTATTCGGTTTTCGCCCACAAAGACCGTCAGCAAAGCTCAGCTCAAACCGCGCCTTATTGTTCTGGAACCTTCGCGATTATTGTAGATCGTTTTGTTAAGATTGCGCGCAAGACGCGACCACTCGAGATTATTCCAGAGCTTGCGCGATGACCAGTGATAAGGCTAGAATGTTCGACGCGTGATGCATAAAAGCCGGCGCGCTCCAACGATGTTCAGTTTGATCGACGGCCGACGCTCTGTTCGCCGCTATCAGTGCCCGCGTGTATTGCTGTAATCTTACTTTCCGTTTACCGGCCACAAGTTCGGCCTAATAAACAGTTTCATCTTAAACACGTCGCCTGCTGCCTTCGTCGACGTCACACCCACGTGACAATATTTATATTTTTTTCAAAATAAATGCTAGAAGAAAAGGATCAATGAATGGCGGTGCGTCATATTCCGCTCTCGTAGTGTAGTCGTCATCACGTGCGCTTCACACGCGCTAGGTCCCTGGTGATATCCCAGGCGAGAGCAGATGCAACATTTTATATTTATTTCTTTTTCAAAATGAATGCTAGAAGAAAAGGCTCAACGAATGGTGGTGCGTCATGTTCCGCTCTCGTAGTGTAGTGGTCATCACGTGCGCTTCACACGCACAAGGTCCCTGGTGCAATCCCAGGCGAGAGCAGATGCAACATTTTAGGTTTATTTCTTTTACAAAATGAATGCTAGAAGAAAAGGATATATGAATGGTGGTGCGTCATGTTCCGCTCTCGTAGTGTAGTGGTCATCAAGTGCGCTTCACACGCGCAAGGTCCCTGGTGCAATCTCAGGCGAGAGCAGATGCAACATTTCATATTTATTTCTTTTTCAAAATGAATGCTAGAAGAAAAGGATCAGTGAATGGTCGTGCGTCATGTTCCGCTCTCGTAGTGTAGTGGTCATCACGTGCGCTTCACACGCGCAAGGTCCCTGGTTCAATCCCAGGCGAGAGCAAGTGCGACATTGTATATTTATTTCTTTTTCAAAATGAATGCTTGAAGAAATGGATGAATGAATGGTCGTGCCTGGTGTTCCGCTCTCGTAGTGTAGTGGTCATCAAGTGCGCTTCACACGCGCAAGGTCCCTGGTGCAATCCCAGGCGAGAGCAGATGCAACATTTTAGGTTTATTTCTTTTTCAAAATGAATGCTAGAAGAAAAGGATCAATGAATGGTGGTGCGTCATGTTCCGCTCTCGTAGTGTAGTGGTCATCACGTGCTCTTAACACGTGCAAGGTCCCTGGTTCAATCCCAGGCGACAGCAAGTGCAACATTTTAGGTTTATTTCTTTTTCAAAATGAATGCTAGAAGAAAAGGATCAATGAACGGTGGTGCGTCGTCGTCCGCTCTCGTAGTGTAGTGGTCATCACGTGCGCTTCACGCGTAAGGTCCCTGGTTCAATCCCAGGCGAGAGCAAGTGGAACATTGTATATTTATTTCTTTTTTCAAAATCAATGCTAGAAGAAATGGATGAATGAATGGTCGTGCGTGGTGTTCCGCTCTCGTAGTGTAGTGGTCATCACGTGCGCTTCACACGCGCAAGGTCCCTGGTGCAATCCCAGGCGAGAGCAGATGCAACATTTTACGTTTATTTCTTTTTCAAAATAAATGCTAGAAGAAATTGATGAATTAGTGGTGGTGCGTCGTCTTCCGCTCTCGTAGTGTAGTGGTCATCACGTGCGCTTCACACGCGCAAGGTCCCTGGTTCAATCCCAGGCGAGAGCAAGTGCGACATTGTATATTTATAACTTTTTCAAAATAAATGCTAGATGAAAAGGATCAATGAATGGTGGTGCGTCGCGTTCCGCTCTCGTAGTGTAGTGGTCATCACGTGCGCTTCACACGCGCGACGTCCCTGGTTCAATCCCAGGCGACAGCAAGTGCAACATTCAATATTTATTTCTTTTTAAAAATAAATGCTAGAAGAAAAGGATGAATGAATGGTGGTGCGTCGTGTTCCGCTCTCGTAGTGTAGTGGTCATCACGTGCGCTTCACACGCGCAAGGTCCCTGGTTCAATCCCAGGCGAGAGCAAGTGCGATACATTTTCAAAATAAATGCTAGAAGAAAAGGCTCAATGAATGCTGGTGCGTCGTGTTCCGCTCTGGTAGTGTAGTGGTCATCACGTGCGCTTCACACGCGTGACGTCCCTGGTTCAATCCCAGGCGAGAGCAAGTGCAACATTCTATATTTATTTCTTTTTCAAAAGAAATGCTAGAAGAAAAGGATGAATGAATGGTGTTGCGTCGTGTTCCGCTCTCGTAGTGTAGTGGTCATCACGTGCGCTTCACACGGGCAAGGTCCCTGGTTCAATCCCAGGCGAGAGCAAGTGCAACATTTTATATTTATTTCTTTTTCAAAATAAATGCTAGAAGAAAAGGATGAATGAATGGTGGTGCGTCGTGTTCCGCTCTCGTAGTGTAGTGGTCATCACGTGCGCTTCACACGCGCAAGGTCCCTGGTTCAATCCCAGGCGAGAGCAAGTGCAACAGTTTATATTTATTTCTTTTTCAAAATAAATGCTAGAAGAAAAGGATGAATGAAAGGTGGTGCGTCGTGTTCCGCCCTCGTAGTGTAGTGGTCATCACGTGCGCTTCACACGCGCGACGTCCCTGGTTCAATCCCAGGCGAGAGCAAGTGCAACATTCTATATTTATTTCTTTTTCAAAATAAATGCTAGAAGAAAAGGATGAATGAATGGTGGTGCGTCGTGTTCCGCTCTCGTAGTGTAGTGGTCATCACGTGCGCTTCACACGCGCAAGGTCCCTGGTTCAATCCCAGGCGAGAGCAAGTGCGACATTGTATATGTATATCTTTTTCAAAATAAATGCTAGAAGAAAAGGATCAATGAATGGTGGTGCGTCGTGTTCCGCTCTCGTAGTGTAGTGGTCATCACGTGCGCTTCACACGCGCGACGTCCCTGGTTCAATCTCAGGCGAGAGCAAGTGCAACATTCTATATTTATTTCTTTTTCAAAATAAATGCTAGAAGAAAAGGATGAATGAATGGTGGTGCGTCGTGTTCCGCTCTCGTAGTGTAGTGGTCATCACGTGCGCTTCACACGCGCAAGGTCCCTGGTTCAATCCCAGGCGACAGCAAGTGCAACATTCTATATTTATTTCTTTTTCAAAATAAATGCTAGAAGAAAAGGATGAATGAATGGTGGTGCGTCGTGTTCCGCTCGCGTAGTGTAGTGGTCATCACGTGCGCTTCACACGCGCAAGGTCCCTGGTTCAATCCCAGGCGAGAGCAAGTGCAACATTTTATATTTATTTCTTTTTCAAAATAAATGCTAGAAGAAAAGGATGAATGAATGGTGGTGCGTCGTGTTCCGCCCTCGTAGTGTAGTGGTCATCACGTGCGCTTCACACGCGCAAGGTCCCTGGTTCAATCCCAGGCGAGAGCAAGTGCGACATTGTATATTTATATCTTTTTCAAAATAAATGCTAGAAGAAAAGGATCAATGAATGGTAGTGCGTCGTGTTCCGCTCGCGTAGTGTAGTGGTCATCACGTGCGCTCCACACGCGCAAGGTCCCTGGTTCAATCCCAGGCGAGAGCAAGTGCAGCATTCTATATTTATTTCTTTTTCAAAATAAATGCTAGAAGAGAAGGATGAATGAATGGTGGTGCGTCGTGTTCCGCTCTCGTAGTGTAGTGGTCATCACGTGCGCTTCACACGCGCAAAGTCCCTGGTTCAATCCCAGGCGAGAGCAAGTGCGACATTTTATATTTATATCTTTTTCAAAATAAATGCTAGAAGAAAAGGATCAATGAATGGTGGTGCGTCGTGTTCCGCTCTCGTAGTGTAGTGGTCATCACGTGCGCTTCACACGCGCGACGTCCCTGGTTCAATCCCCAGGCGAGAGCAAGTGCGACATTGTATATTTATATCTTTTTCAAAATAAATGCTAGAAGAAAAGGATCAATGAATGGTGGTGCGTCGCGTTCCGCTCTCGTAGTGTAGTGGTCATCACGAACGCTTCACACGCGCAAGGTCCCTGGTTCAATCCCAGGCGAGAGCAAGTGCGATATCTTTTTCAAAATAAATGCTAGAAGAAAAGGATCAATGAATGCTGGTGCGTCGTGTTCCGCTCTGGTAGTGTAGTGGTCATCACGTGCGCTTCACACGCGCGACGTCCCTGGTTCAATCCCAGGCGAGAGCAAGTGCAACATTCTATATTTATTTCTTTTTCAAAATAAATGCTAGAAGAAAAGGATGAATGAATGGTGGTGCGTCGTGTTCCGCTCTCGTAGTGTAGTGGTCATCACGTGCGCTTAAAGGCCAACTCCGGCGATTTTTTGACCATGTCAGGATAATGGTGCTTTTATGTTCCTGAGACACTCTTGTCACGCGCCCGATAGCTGAAATGCTCAGCAAATTCGAAAATAATTTTTAATAAGCAAAAAGGCGCAATGCCGAAACCGAAACCCAACCGAGTGTACTGTCCAAGTATGACGTAGTAGTTTGTTACGAACCGGAAGTCGTGCAAGGCATGCTGGTCCCGCCGGCGCGGAATATCACACGCTCCTCCACAGAGAACAGAAAATCGCACACCAAACCAGCGAAGCGCCGGCCAAACACCGTAAGCTTGTGACCAGCACAATATACGCCGTAGCGGCCAAAGTTAGCGAACCCATCGGCTGCGTCACTTCCGCCGACCGGCAAACCAACACGTCACACACGCAATGTTGCCAATAATTGTGGGAAGCCGGGTGGACGTTTGCAGACAATCTTTAAAATTCATTTACAAACAATCAGCGCATGTCTCAAGCTTGAAATTTGGCATAAATGACGGAAATGTGCAAAGGAACGTACCCAGCGAATTTCATTGAGATCCATTGACCTCGAAAAACCTCCGGAGTTGGCCTTTAACACGCGCAAGGTCCCTGGTTCAATCCCAGGCGAGAGCAAGTGCAACATTCTATATTTATTTCTTTTTCAAAATAAATGCTAGAAGAAAAGGATGAATGAATGGTGGTGCGTCGTGTTCCGCTCTCGTAGTGTAGTGGTCATGACGTGCGCTTCACACGCGCAACGTCGCTGGTTCAATCCCAGGCGACAGCAAGTGCAAAATTCTATATTTATTTCTTTTTCAAAATAAATGCTAGAAGAAAAGGATGAATGAATGGTGGTGCGTCGTGTTCCGCTCTCGTAGTGTAGTGGTCATCACGTGCGCTTAACACGCGCAAGGTCCCTGGTTCAATCCCAGGCGAGAGCAAGAGCAACATTTTATATTTATTTCTTTTTCAAAATAAATGCTAGAAGAAAAGGATGAATGAATGGTGGTGCGTCGTGTACCGCTCTCGTACTGTAGTGGTCATCATGTGCGCTCCACACACGCAAGGTCCCTGGTTCAATCCCAGGCGAGAGCAAGTGCAGCATTCTATATTTATTTCTTTTTCAAAATAAATGCTACAAGAAAAGGATGAATGAATGGTGTTGCTTTGTGTTCCGCTCTCGTAGTGTAGTGGTCATCACGTGCGCTTCACACGCGCAAGGTCCCTGGTTCAATCCCAGGCGAGAGCAAGTGCAGCATTCTATATTTATTTCTTTTTTCAAAATAAATGCTAGAAGAAAAGGATGAATGAATGGTGGTGCGTCGTGTTTCGCTCTCGTAGTGTAGTGGTCATCACGTGCGCTTCACACGCGCAAGGTCCCTGGTTCAATCCCAGGCGAGAGCAAGTGCGACATTGTATATTTATATCTTTTTCAAAATAAATGCTAGAAGAAAAGGATCAATGAATGGTGGTGCGTCGTGTTCCGCTCGCGTAGTGTAGTGGTCATCCCGTGCGCTTCACACGCGCGACGTCCCTGGTTCAATCCCAGGCGAGAGCAAGTGCAACATTCTATATTTATTTCTTTTTCAAAATAAATGCTAGAAGAAAAGGATGAATGAATGGTGGTGCGTCGTGTTCCGCTCTCGTAGTGTAGTGGTCATCACGTGCGCTTCACACGCGCAAGGTCCCTGGTTCAATCCCAGGCGAGAGCAAGTGCGACATTGTATATTTATATCTTTTTCAAAATAAATGCTAGAAGAAAAGGATGAATGAATGGTGGTGCGTCGTGTTCCGCTCTCGTAGTGTAGTGGTCATCACGTGCGCTTCACACGCGATACGTCGCTGGTTCAATCCCAGGGGACAGCAAGTGCAACATTTTATATTTATTTCTTTTTCAAAATAAATGCTAGAAGAAAAGGATGAATGAATGGTGGTGCGTCGTGTTCCGCTCTCGTAGTGTAGTGGTCATCACGTGCGTTTCACACGCGCAAGGTTCCTGGTTCAATCCCAGGCGAGAGCAAGTGCGACATTGTATATTTATATCTTTTTTCAAAATGAATGCTAGAAGAAAAGGATCAATGAATGGTGGTGCGTCGTGTTCCGCTCGCGTAGTGTAGTGGTCATCACGTGCGCTTGACACGCGCGACGTCCCTGGTTCAATCCCAGGCGAGATCAAGTGCAACATTCTATATTTATTTCTTTTTCAAAATAAATGCTAGAAGAAAAGGATGAATGAATGGCGGAGCGTCGTGTTCCGCTCTCGTAGTGTAGTGGTCATCACGTGCTCTTAACACGTGCAAGGTCCCTGGTTCAATCCCAGGCGACAGCAAGTGCAACATTTTATATTTATTTCTTTTTTCAAAATAAATGCTAGAAGAAAAGGATGAATGAATGGTGGTGCGTCGTGTTCCGCTCTCGTAGTGTAGTGGTCATCACGTGCGCTTCACACGCGCAACGTCCCTGGTTCAATCCCTGGCGAGAGCAAGTGCAACATTTTATATTTATTTCTTTTTCAAACTAAATGCTAGAAGAAAAGGATGAATGAATGGTGTTGCGTCGTGTTCCGCTCTCATAGTGTAGTGGTCAACACGTGCGCTTCACACGCGCAACGTCGCTGGTTCAATCTCAGGCGAGAGCAAGTGCAACATTTTATATTTATTTCTTTTTCAAAATAAATGCTAGAAGAAAAGGATGAATGAATGGTGTTGCGTCGTGTTCCGCTCTCATAGTGTAGTGGTCATCACGTGCGCTTCACACGCGCAACGTCGCTGGTTCAATCTCAGGCGAGAGCAAGTGCAACATTCTATATTTATTTCTTTTTCAAAATAAATGCTAGAAGAAAAGGTTGAATGAATGGTGTTGCGTCGTGTTCCGCTCTCATAGTGTATTGGTCATCACGTGCGCTTCACACGCGCAATGTCGCTGGGTCAATCCCAGGCGAGAGCAAGTGCAACATTTTATATTTATTTCTTTTTCAAAATAAATGCTAGAAGAAAAGGATGAATGAATGGTGTTGCGTCGTGTTCCGCTCTCATAGTGTAGTGGTCATCACGTGCGCTTCACACGCGCACCGTCGCTGGTTCAATCTCAGGCGAGAGCAAGTGCAACATTCTATATTTATTTCTTTTTCAAAATAAATGCTAGAAGAAAAGGATGAATGAATGGTGGTGCGTCGTGTACCGCTCTCGTACTGTAGTGGTCATCATGTGCGCTCCACACACGCAAGGTCCCTGGTTCAATCCCAGGCGAGAGCAAGTGCAGCATTCTATATTTATTTCTTTTTCAAAATAAATGCTACAAGAAAAGGATGAATGAATGGTGTTGCGTCGTGTTCCGCTCTCGTAGTGTAGTGGTCATCACGTGCGCTTCACACGCGCAAGGTCCCTGGTTCAATCCCAGGCGAGAGCAAGTGCAGCATTCTATATTTATTTCTTTTTCAAAATAAATGCTAGAAGAAAAGGATGAATGAATGGTGGTGCGTCGTGTTTCGCTCTCGTAGTGTAGTGGTCATCACGTGCGCTTCACACGCGCAAGGTCCCTGGTTCAATCCCAGGCGAGAGCAAGTGCGACATTGTATATTTATATCTTTTTCAAAATAAATGCTAGAAGAAAAGGATCAATGAATGGTGGTGCGTCGTGTTCCGCTCGCGTAGTGTAGTGGTCATCCCGTGCGCTTCACACGCGCGACGTCCCTGGTTCAATCCCAGGCGAGAGCAAGTGCAACATTCTATATTTATTTCTTTTTCAAAATAAATGCTAGAAGAAAAGGATGAATGAATGGTGGTGCGTCGTGTTCCGCTCTCGTAGTGTAGTGGTCATCACGTGCGCTTCACACGCGCAAGGTCCCTGGTTCAATCCCAGGCGAGAGCAAGTGCGACATTGTATATTTATATCTTTTTCAAAATAAATGCTAGAAGAAAAGGATGAATGAATGGTGGTGCGTCGTGTTCCGCTCTCGTAGTGTAGTGGTCATCACGTGCGCTTCACACGCGATACGTCGCTGGTTCAATCCCAGGGGACAGCAAGTGCAACATTTTATATTTATTTCTTTTTCAAAATAAATGCTAGAAGAAAAGGATGAATGAATGGTGGTGCGTCGTGTTCCGCTCTCGTAGTGTAGTGGTCATCACGTGCGTTTCACACGCGCAAGGCCCCTGGTTCAATCCCAGGCGAGAGCAAGTGCGACATTGTATATTTATATCTTTTTCAAAATGAATGCTAGAAGAAAAGGATCAATGAATGGTGGTGCGTCGTGTTCCGCTCGCGTAGTGTAGTGGTCATCACGTGCGCTTGACACGCGCGACGTCCCTGGTTCAATCCCAGGCGAGATCAAGTGCAACATTCTATATTTATTTCTTTTTCAAAATAAATGCTAGAAGAAAAGGATGAATGAATGGCGGAGCGTCGTGTTCCGCTCTCGTAGTGTAGTGGTCATCACGTGCTCTTAACACGTGCAAGGTCCCTGGTTCAATCCCAGGCGACAGCAAGTGCAACATTTTATATTTATTTCTTTTTCAAAATAAATGCTAGAAGAAAAGGATGAATGAATGGTGGTGCGTCGTGTTCCGCTCTCGTAGTGTAGTGGTCATCACGTGCGCTTCACACGCGCAACGTCCCTGGTTCAATCCCTGGCGAGAGCAAGTGCAACATTTTATATTTATTTCTTTTTTCAAACTAAATGCTAGAAGAAAAGGATGAATGAATGGTGTTGCGTCGTGTTCCGCTCTCATAGTGTAGTGGTCAACACGTGCGCTTCACACGCGCAACGTCGCTGGTTCAATCTCAGGCGAGAGCAAGTGCAACATTTTATATTTATTTCTTTTTTCAAAATAAATGCTAGAAGAAAAGGATGAATGAATGGTGTTGCGTCGTGTTCCGCTCTCATAGTGTAGTGGTCATCACGTGCGCTTCACACGCGCAACGTCGCTGGTTCAATCTCAGGCGAGAGCAAGTGCAACATTCTATATTTATTTCTTTTTCAAAATAAATGCTAGAAGAAAAGGTTGAATGAATGGTGTTGCGTCGTGTTCCGCTCTCATAGTGTATTGGTCATCACGTGCGCTTCACACGCGCAATGTCGCTGGGTCAATCCCAGGCGAGAGCAAGTGCAACATTTTATATTTATTTCTTTTTCAAAATAAATGCTAGAAGAAAAGGATGAATGAATGGTGTTGCGTCGTGTTCCGCTCTCATAGTGTAGTGGTCATCACGTGCGCTTCACACGCGCACCGTCGCTGGTTCAATCTCAGGCGAGAGCAAGTGCAACATTCTATATTTATTTCTTTTTCAAAATAAATGCTAGAAGAAAAGCGTGCATGAATGGTGGTGCGTCGTGTTCCGCTCTCATAGTGTAGTGGTCATCACGTGCGCTTCACACGCGCGACGTCCCTGGTTCAATCCCAGGCGAGAGCAAGTGCGACATTCTATATTTATTTCGTTTTCAAAATCAATACTAGAAGAAAAGGATGAATGAATGGTGGTGCGTCGTGTTCCGCTCTCGTAGTGTAGTGGTCATCACGTGCGCTTCACACGCGCAAGGTCCCTGGTTCAATCCCAGGCGAGAGCAAGTGCGACATTGTATATTTATATCTTTTTCAAAATAAATGCTAGAAGAAAAGGATCAATGAATGGGGGTGCGTCGTGTTCCGCTCGCGTAGTGTAGTGGTCATCACGTGCGCTTCACACGCGCGACATCCCTGGTTCAATCCCAGGCGAGAGCAAGTGCAACATTCTATATTTATTTCTTTTTCAAAATAAATGCTAGAAGAAAAGCATGAATGAATGGTGGTGCGTCGTGTTCCGCCCTCGTAGTGTAGTGGTCATCAGGTGCGCTTTACACGCGCAACGTCCCTGGTTCAATCCCAGGCGAGAGCAAGTGCAACATTCTATATTTATTTCTTTTTCAAAATAAATGCTAGAAGAAAAGGATGAATGAATGGTGGTGCGTCGTGTTCCGCTCTCGTAGTGTAGTGGTCATCACGTGCGCTTAACACGCGCAACGTCCCTGGTTCAATCCCAGGCGAGAGCAAGTGCAACATTCTATATTTATTTCTTTTTCAAAATAAATGCTAGAAGAAAAGGATGAATGAATGGTGGTGCGTCGTGTTCCGCACTCGTAGTGTAGTGGTCATTACGTGCGCTTCACACGCGCAACGTCCCTGGTTCAATCCCAGGCGAGAGCAAGTGCAACATTCTATATTTATTTCTTTTTTCAAAATAAATGCTAGAAGAAAAGGATGAATGAATGGTGGTGCGTCGTGTTCCGCTCTCGTAGTGTAGTGGTCATCACGTGCGCTTCACGCGCCCAAGGTCCCTGGTTCAATCCCAGGCGAGAGCAAGTGCAACGTTCTATATTTATTTCTTTTTCAAAATAAATGCTAGAAGAAAAGGATGAATGAATGGTGGTGCGTCGTGTTCCGCTCTCGTAGTGTAGTGGTCATCAGGTGCGCTTCACACGCGCGACGTCCCCGGTTCAGTCCCAGGCGAGAGCAAGTGCAACATTCTATATTTATTTCTTTTTCAAAATAAATGCTAGAAGAAAAGGATGAATGAATGGTGGTGCGTCGTGTTCCGCTCTCGTAGTGCAGTGGTCATCAGGTGCGCTTCACACGCGCAAGGTCCCTGGTTCAATCTCAGGCGAGAGCAAGTGCAACATTCTATATTTATTTCTTTTTCAAAATAAATGCTAGAAGAAAAGGATGAATGAATGGTGGTGCGTCGTGTTCCGCTCTCGTAGTGTAGTGGTCATCAGGTGCGCTTCACACGCGCGACGTCCCCGGTTCAGTCCCAGGCGAGAGCAAGTGCAACATTCTATACTTATTTCCTTTTCAAAATAAATGCTAGAAGAAAAGGATGAATGAATGGTGGTGCGTCGTGTTCCGCTCTCGTAGTGTAGTGGTCATTACGTGCGCTTCACACGCGCAACGTCCCTAGTTCAATCCCAGGCGAGAGCAAGTGCAACATTGTATATTTATTTCTTTTTCAAAATAAATGCTAGAAGAAAAGGATGAATGAATGGTGGTGCGTCGTGTTCCGCTCTCGTAGTGTAGTGGTCATCACGCGCGCTTCACACGCGCAACGTCCCTGGTTCAATCTCAGGCGAGAGCAAGTGCAACATTTTATATTTATTTCTTTTTCAAAATAAATGCTAGAAGAAAAGGATGAATGAATGGTGGTGCGTCGTGTTCCGCTGTCGTAGTGTAGTGGTCATCACGTGCGCTTCACACGCGCGGCGTCCCCGGTTCAATCCCAGGCGAGAGCAAGTCAACCTTCTATATTTATTTCTTTTTCAAAATAAATGCTAGAAGAAAAGGATGAATGAATGGTGGTGCGTCGTGTTCCGCTCTCGTAGTGTAGTGGTCATCAGGTGCGCTTCACACGCGCAAGGTCCCTGGTTCAATCTCAGGCGAGAGCAAGTGCAACATTCTATATTTATTTCTTTTTTCAAAATAAATGCTAGAAGAAAAGGATTAATGAATGGTGGTGTGTCGTGTTCCGCTCTCGTAGTGTAGTGGTCATCAGGTGCGCTTCACACGCGCGACGTCCCCGGTTCAGTCCCAGGCGAGAGCAAGTGCAACATTCTATATTTATTTCTTTTTTCAAAATAAATGCTAGAAGAAAAGGATGAATGAATGGTGGTGCGTCGTGTTCCGCTTTCGTAGTGTAGTGGTCATTACGTGCGCTTCACACGCGCAACGTCCCTGGTTCAATCCCAGGCGAGAGAAAGTGCAACATTCTATATTTATTTCTTTTTCAAAATAAATGCTAGAAGAAAAGGATGAATGAATGGTGGTGCGTCGTGTTCCGCTCTCGTAGTGTAGTGGTCATCACGTGCGCTTCACACGCGCAACGTCCCTGGTTCAATCTCAGGCGAGAGCAAGTGCAACATTCTATATTTATTTCTTTTTTCAAAATAAATGCTAGAAGAAAAGGATGAATGAATGGTGGTGCGTCGTGTTCCGCTCTCGTAGTGTAGTGGTCATCAGGTGCGCTTCACACGCGCAACGTCCCTGGTTCAATCCCAGGCGAGAGCAAGTGCAACATTTTATATTTATTTCTTTTTCAAAATAAATGCTAGAAGAAAAGGATGAATGAATGGTGGTGCATCGTGTTCCGCTCTCGTAGTGTAGTGGTCATCATGTGGGCTCCACACGCGCAAGGTCCCTGGTTCAATCCCAGGCGAGAGCAAGTGCAACATTGTATATTTATTTCTTTTTCAAAATAAATGCTAGAAGAAAAGGATGAATGAATGGTGGTGCGTCGTGTTCCGCACTCGTAGTGTAGTGGTCATTACGTGCGCTTCA